>CM071569.1:284126907-284350745 GCA_036426205.1 Ascaphus truei
CCAAACCTAGGGGGGGGGGGGGGGTACAAAGCTTCATGTGCACTTGGGAAGTATTTCTGTGAAATCCTATGCAATTAATTCAATTTTCCCTTAGTAAAGCAGTCTCCAGCCCCAAAACATCTAGCCATGAAATAAGCAGATATAGCAGTCTCTTAAGAATAAAAGTCTTATCTGTTTCTTGGAGGGAAAATCTCTCACTTCTGTTCAAGCTTCAGGTGTAGTAGTTTTCCCTGTGTCTTGAATCAGCTCTGCTGTGCAGAGCTCAAGACCGGTCAGCTCCAAAGGTCACCCCTCAGTCAGAGCTAAAGAGAGAGTCCTTCCTGTCTCAAAGGCAGGCTTTTTGTAAGCATCTAATCAGGCAG
Source organism: Ascaphus truei (assembly GCA_036426205.1). Classification (NCBI taxonomy): domain Eukaryota; kingdom Metazoa; phylum Chordata; class Amphibia; order Anura; family Ascaphidae; genus Ascaphus; species Ascaphus truei. The sequence goes on from CM071569.1 coordinate 284,127,270, forward strand.
GTGGTGTTTATAATTAACAACCCCACTGCTGATTAAAGGCACATTACTGAACAGGGGATAAGTCCCCTGTTCAATACCTCCCCTGTTTGTGGGAAGCTCGGGCTTACCACGGCCAAAGCCCATCTCCACTCTCATTTCTAGATATCTCTGTACTTGAATGAGAGGGATGGAGGAGAAACCCTCGTTCCCGCTGGGATTGAGCCCTTTCTCCAGTTTATTTTTGTCTCCCCCGAAGGTGCTTGAGATCAGTCGCTCGAGGAGGACTTTTTCCACGTAAGTCTTTTTATCGCATGCGCGTTCTGAGATTTCTGTTGGCTCGGGCACTCCTCTTTTTGTAGACAAGTGTATGGCAACAGTTGTAGAGCTGTTAGGACTAGCCCTTAAGTTTTCTTCTTTTTGCTCTTGAAGGGTCTTTCTGCAGCTTCTCCACACACGGAGTCGCCAGTTCAGCTTCTTCAGCTAGGATCTTCTGGCTTTGATTCTGCACTCCTACCCTCCGTTTGTTGCCTGTCGGGCAGCTGTAGGTGTTGGCAAGTGCTTTCTTGGGTGGCTCAAACTTCATAATTTTGTTTTGAGTTGCGTGGAGTCCCCAATCTCTCACGTACCCTTGTCCTTACGAGCATAGTTACTGTGGGATACTGGTGATTGGGCAGAGCCAAACCTTTTTTCCATATTGGAGGAGTCTGTATCAGAGTCCCCTTCATATTCGATGAGCTCTGTCATTTTTGGTCGTCAAGGTTGCCGCTGGCGTCTGTTTTCTCCTTGGTTGTACTGACTCAAGGAATGGAACAGTCTCTCTGTCTCTCCGCGCTTGCTCCAGTTTTCGAGCCTTCCTCCCGCTCCCTCTTATACAGCGTCACTGGTATCGAAGCTCCGCTTCCAACGATGTCTCTGAAGACTGAATGTGTGCCTTTAGCTCCACATACTGCTCTGTGGGGACGTACTGGGTATTCAGACGTTCCTGCAGCGCTTGTACCTCTTTAGCACCTGCAGTTTTTTCTCCTGTAGTGTTTGCTGCTCTCCTCAGCATACTGGAGTGTGTACGCAGACCTTGCAGTTGGTTCTGCAGTCGGTGCTCTGCGTCAAACTTTCCTTGACTTCTTCTGTTAACTGAAAATTTTCTTCTTTCAGTTTTAAGTTTTCTCTTTTTAATCTGAATTTTCTCCTTTTTTAGTCTCTGTATATTTCAGGGCCTCTTTGCGGTCCTCCTTCCATTTGACGCACACTGCTTTGAGAATGACAATTCCTGGCGTGAGACTTTCTTCTCTAGGTTGAGGTCTGAAGCTCCTTCTGAGAGACTTGAGATCTGTATCAAGATTATTGTATATTGGTGTAGTACCCCACTTCAGCTTGTGTTGTGGAGTGGTGCTTAGGGGCAATTGATAAGTAATACTAGAGACGAACGCAGAACCCCATATAGCACTCTATCCTTGTGAGATGATGAGTAAATTTAAAATAATTTTATTTTATTAAACAAAGTTAAAACGTGGGGTTTAAAACCAGTATTAAAATAGTAGCAAGTGTGGGTACTCCTTGGATGAATGTCTCTTCAGAGGAGTGTCAGATAGGGTAATAGTCCTGTTTAGTGAACTCACTGGCCCTAGCAAACCTTCATGTGGACGATGGAGAAAGGTAGGTGGTTTGGGACCGACAGGTTGTCACATATATGTCGTGCCACATATATGGGGTCCTTATATATGCAGTCAGTAAGGGTAAATGTATTGATTACAGTTTATTGGTAGTGTGGCACTCAAATTGTGTGCTAACGCCAACTTGGATCTGTCGTGCATGAGCAAGAATATAGACCATGTTGTCACGTGTAAACTTTGGATCTGAGTGATGGCAGATCTTTGGTTGACACTAGTACTCAATGAATATACTGTTAGTTTTGAGACACTGCTTGAACTCCTAATGTAACAAATTAGGAGTTGTTGCTAGAGCGCACCTTTAAGGACCAGGAGACGTTAGTAATTTATAACCCTTGCCTACTTGGTGTTTCTCTGATACATATATGTTGGAGAACTGGCACTCCAGTGTAAGCAACCTGGTAGGGAACTAGGAGCTGTTGATATACAATCCTTTGTTGCTAATTAGTGCTCGGATGTCAGCAGGACAGTATTCCCTAAACATGTGTAACGGGTGTTCCCCCACCCACTCGCAGAATAATACTGTGGAAGTGTAGGAACATGCAAAGTTTACTCAGGTGTGGTGCATTACCTGTTGGCTCCCAGGAGGGCTGAGCTTCCGCTTGGGAACCTGGGGTACATACATCTCATACATCTCTAGGTGCAACGCCTCCACCTGGGAGGGATCCCAACGGAGTGGGAGGAGGCCCTCCACAGGAAACACCACACACAAGCGAATGAATGTAAAACTGGACTGACTTTACTGCATAGCAACATATATCAACACAATCAACATGCGCCACGGCGGACGCTAACCACACTGGGTGTCACGGCGGACACTAACCACAACCAGGCGTCACCGGCGGACGCTACACCTCTAGCGTCACGCGGACGCTACCACCCCACATGTACCCCCCCTGTGTCCAGTAACCCCCACTCAAATGTCTCGTGCTCCCAGAGTCAAATACCACTGTACATGTGTGTGTGTACTGCGCAGCCACTATGTTTGTGTGATAGGCCTGGTTGGTGCACGTGAGTTGCCCGGTTACCTGCCCGGGCTCCAGCCACGGGTACGCATATCAATCCGCACGATCCGACGCCGTCTCCACACCGGCGTGGGTTGAAAGTCTAGCGCGAACAATGTCTCTCCTGTGTTAGAGTCTTTGGTGGTGTCCTGAGCCCGAACCCACCTCGCAGGGCCGCACGGCTTCCTCTCTGTGTCCCTGACTACTTGCTCAATAATGGGGCAGTGTCCCTATACTAGGCCGTCCCTAGGCTCCACAAGCTATTAGGTGGCTCAGGACCTAACTGGGACCTTGGGGGCTGCTGGCCTATCAGAGGGTCACTGACCCCTGCACCCACCTCTTACCCCTAGCTGGTCCGGATCATGAGTCCTGCGTAGCTGCAAACCCCGCGAAATGTATCCCTTGCTAGCAGGGGAATCTGGCCTTCTCATTGGCTCCCTGGCGTCAGGTGTCTCTGCCCCTAAGCACCTGGGGCTGGCAGCCTATTCTCGCGCATGCGCGAGCTATCTGGGGCTCCTCCCGCGCTAGCGGCCTCTGCGTCATGCGCGAGCTCACTGTCATGTCGCGCCCTGCTCTGCTAACCGCCGGGCCGGTGGCAACGCGATCGCGGCCTTAGCGACGGCGATCGCGTCCCCGGCAACCGGCCTGCTCCGCCGCTCCGTCCCCGACAACCGGCCGCAAACCACCTCGCGCAACGGGAAAATTGGTTAGTCCAGGACAAGGGGGTAGGCGATCGTCATGCGAGGGGGACCTGGCTACATCCTCCCCCTGGTGAAACTCCAACGTCCCCCTTGGACCACATAATACTACTATAAACAACGTTATTAATAAAAATGCCTCTGTACGATACAACTTAGCACATTGCATTAACTTTAACAAGGTTACACATTCTGTGAGCATCACAATCACGGTTGGATTTTGCTCCGAGACACACTGCTGAGCCTTCATAATGGGGTGCCCCTATTGATCATAGGTTACCCGGTTGGAGGGTACCTGGCCCTTTGGCTCCTACGGAGTTGTTCTTCAGCAACTCCCCTGGTGAGTAATAAGTAACAGTCCTGAGGCTCAGCCTCTTCCCTTGAGGGGAGAAAGTTTCTCTGAACAGTCTACTGTTAGGCCACAAAGCACGGCTCTGTGGATCCAAAGGCTGGCCTGTTGGTGCCACCTTAGTAGGATTGGCCTACGGGGCCCTTACCCGTAGCTCCTCTGGAGATCCCCTTCTGTGGATACGTCCCTTTGAGAGGGTCCCTCCATAGGGTCTTTCAGGAGTTCAGAGCGTGTCTCGTTATTTACAGTCTCTTACCCACCTTGATAGATCGAACTCACGTGAGCGGTGAGGCCGTATTTTCTTCTTCTGTCTCCCACTTGGGGGATAGGGAAGTGATACGATGCCAAACCTTTACACCGCGTCTGTGTCTTGATGCGATAGAACCGGGAGGGGCGGGCATCTGTGACTCTACCTCATATACGCCATCTCTCCATCGGTCTGCCAGTTTATGTTTCCGGGGACTCCCAGATTACGAAGTAAACACAGGTCCCCTAGGACGTAACTCTCGATACTTGACTTTGTTGTCGTATCGTCTCTTATTGCCAAGCATTCAGTTTAGCTGTAGACTTCTCAGCTGTTGTAAGCTCGCTGCAAAACTTCCTTTAGCCTTTGCACCTACTTGAAATGGGTAGCATTGTGTATCCCATCCGTTGAGACCGAAGCGCACATCCACGGGAAGTCTTCTCCCTCCAAACATGAGGAAGTACGGGGAGAACCCAGTGGACTCATGGCGAGTACAGGTTTACGCGTGTACCAAACGTTTCTACGTGACGAACTCCATTCTGTTTTCTCGCGTTCCCTTCAGAGTCTCCAAGCATGTCCAGCAGGGTTCTGTGAATCGTTGGGCAAGGCATCTCCTTCGGGGTGGTGTACGCGCGCGTCGTCCGGGATTTGGCGACATTCAAGCATTTTTAAGTAATTCTCGGATTAGAGTACTCTCAAATCCCGCCCTTGGTCAGAGTGGAGGTCGGTTTGGAAAGACCGTAATGGACGAAGAACTTTTCCCATAGCACTTTCGCGACGGTGATAGCTTCTGGTCTTTTGGTGGGGAAGGCCGGGCATATCGGGTGTATGGTCCGTGATGACCAGCCGTAACGAATACCCTCGCATCAGGTTCGATACATAAAAAGTCCATACACACCAAGTCCATTGACCACGAAACTGCTTCCGAGGGCTAGGAGAGCTGCTCGGTAGGCCACGTCCTTCGTTGAACGGTAGTGATGTGTTGGCACGCTTTGCAGTGTTGGCATGAAAAACTGCTCAGTGGTTTTGGAGGTAGCCATGATCGTGTTGGTGTCTCCGTGTAGTGCTGTGGACTAGGATATTTGAGGTTTTGGCTCTTCTACTAACCATTGAAGGAAATGTTGAATGACTTCTGATATCCTCTCCGCTAAAAGAATGATCCAGTGTTTTATGAGAACTTCCCTGGCTAGGTTCCACTGTTTGTTAAATGTTCCCACAAACTACTACTTTCTTCTCAGTGGTGGATCTTTTGTCCAGAAGGAGGTTTGCACGTGGGGAGTATTTTGCTCTCTTATATGCGGTCTTTATGCTTTTATTGCTATACCCCCTTTCTTTGAAGCGATTAGTCATAGCTGAGGCCTGAGTTTCAAATTCTGCGATGGTACTGCAGTTTCTCCTAAGTCTTAGGAACTGCCCTACAGGTATGGCCTCAATTAGGGTTCTAGGATGGTGACTAGACGCCTCTAGAAGATTGTTGGTGGCCGTCGGTTTGCGACAGACTGTAGTTTCTATCAGGTTGTCTGTCCCTCGTGATAGTTGTAGGTCCAGGAAGCAGATAGAGTTCTGATTATATTCCAGGGTTAGATGGAGATTTAGGGCTCTATGCAGTAAGCGTTGATAAGAGTTTTTTTTCGCCAGTTTCCTGCCAAAATTGGGTTTGAGATTCAATAAGCGCCGATAAGTGCTTGATTTCGCCAGTTTTCGTGTCCGATAATTGTGTTATGGCCAGTCGCCTGCCGATAAGCCGGTTTTCGCCACTTTTCGCCACTTTTTTAATTTGGCTGTATTCAAGTAGCAAAATCAGCTTATCGGGGCTGATCGGCACTAAGAAATTGAGACTTCATGACCAATTTCTCCCGCCAACTAAAGTTGGCAAGTTGGAGGGGAGAACGATCGCTAAGGCTGCCGGAACGGCACTTAGAAAAAAAAACTCATCTGTACATTAATGGAGTCAATGGAGCGAGGACGTAGAACATTATAGTACTGTATACGTTCTATTGCTCACAATACAAATGTGTTTAGCATTACAGTGTTGGGGGCATTCACTGCATTGTCTCACACGTTACGTTTATTATTTGCATAACATTGAACTTTTATGTTTTCATCATTTGTGTGTCACATTACTCATCATGTGATGATGTGTCAATGGAAAAATCTATACTCAACTCTTAAAGGAGAACATGACATCATATCATACATGTTAATGAACTGTGCGACAATTTATTATATGATGTTACCCATGTCACACATCTAACACAGCCACAGTATATTCATGTTGCTTTACATCACACAATGCTTGTAATGTGTAACGCATCATCAAACGTTCATGTACATCTGTCTTCTCATGTTTACATCTACTTTGTGTCCTCACTTTTTTTCATGACGTCCGCTATTGGACACTCAATTACATTGCATGTTTACATTGTAAGCGTTGCATTACAAGCACTTCATGCTAACTTATACACACATCTACAATATTTACTCATTGTTACACCTTTCAAACTGATTCAATACCAACTATCCTGATGCCATAAATGTATGCATATGCACACGAGAATTAATTGTTGTGAACATGTGACACTAACATGGCAAATTAGACATGTTGCAACAAACTTTTTCTACGTCAATCTCATGCTTTCAGCATCATTACATGACTGATTGTTGCGTTCAGAAGTGCTACATGCATTACACATTACACTAACAATTTACAATTAATGCTTGTACAAAGCTTCACATTACATCATTGTCAAATATCACGATTGGCTGCTGAATACACAGAAATAATACTTGTTAGATAAAATGGATACAGCTTGGGAGCCAAGTACTTTAATATGTTAATGTAACACGTTGCATTTTACAAACTCACCTGACATCATCACATAGCTATTTAAAGCACGCCCATTACCTGCTCATTCACAGCTACAGATTTCAAAATGATGCGCATGTTTAGGAGACGGAGGAACATTCTTTTGCACCAGTGGCTTGCTGATGAACAGAATGACATAGGGCAAGGGAGGGACAGAGGCAGGGACAGTGACAGGGACAGGCGCGTGGACACGACAGGGACAGGGAGAGGGACAGGGAGAGGGACAGGGAGAGGGACAGGAGATCAGAGGAGAAGACAGAGGAGAGAAGTTGTGGCTCGTCCGCGTGTGTACAGTGAGAGAACCCTGTTAGATGGGATGAGTAAGGAGGAGATAGTAAGTCGCTATCGGTTGAGTTCAGCAGCAATCTTATCTCTTTATTAAGAGATAAGGGGAGATCTAGATTTTGTGACAGCCAGAGGTCGTGCAGTCCCTGGGCTTGTTAAAATGCTGTGCTCATTACATTATCTTGCTTCCGCGTCATTCCAGACAACTGTGGGCATAGTGGGTGGGGTCTCACAATCTACATTCTTGCGGGCCTTTACCCAGTTTCTCTATGCACTCAATAGACGCGCTAGGAATTATATTTATTTTCCTAAAGAGCAGACACAGTGGCTGGAAGTCAGGAATGGCTTTTATGCCATAGCAGGGATACCATGTGTGATGGGTGCAATCGATTGCACCCATGTGGCTTTGATTCCGCCTAGTCAGAGTGAGCATGCTTAACGCAACCGTAAGCACTACCATTCCCTGAATGTACAGGTGGTATGCGATGCCACGATGAAGATAATGCATGTGGTAGCCAAATTCCCTGGTTCCAGTCACGATTCCTCTATCCTGAGGAACTCATCAGTCTTCCATGCTTTCGAAGAAGCCCATTTTGGACCTGGTTGGCTGCTGGGTGAGTACATATTTGGATGTTGTAACACAAACCTCTTTTTTGTTTAGGAATGATTTTATTTTAGAATGTTATCACTAATGTTACCTTATGTGTGCTGCATTCATTATAGGTGACTCAGGATACGGAATTAGGCCGTGGCTGTTGACCCCGGTGCTAAACCGTCAAACTGAAGCAGAGGAGAGCTACAATGCTGCCCATATATCTACGCGATCTGTTATAGAGAGGACATTTGGCCTACTCAAGACCAGATTTAGGTGTCTCGACAGAACTGGTGGGGCTCTTCAATATAAGCCACAAAAAGTGTCTGATATTATAATAGCCTGTTGCATTTTGCACAATGTGGCACTCAGATATAATGTACATACAGACATAGGTCAGGCTTTGGAAGAGGAGCATCCCACCAATGTAGCAGCTGAAAATGAACAAACAGCCAGTGGTGCCGAGACACGCCAGAATGTCATAAATAGTTTTTTTTGTACTTGTAAGTAAATACATATATGTTCACAGTACTACATTGATATATTAATTATGTTATATTAACACTACATTTATTATAATAACCTTCTTTTAGGACACAGATGAATATGGGTGGCACAACTTTCTCTTCTCTGCTGTGTTGACAAAGGCATGTGGCACCGGTATGTTATTCTTGCACAGTATATAGATTCAGATCTTAGAATTCAAACTAAGATGTTTAGGAAAGAAAACTCCAGAAACTCCCTGCTCATGGCCAACAGTGCACATCCAAGACCCCTGATCAGAGGGATTCCGAAAGGGCAATACAGTATCTGAGACTTCGGAGACTATGTTCGACAGATGAGTCATTTCTGAGCCAAGCGCAAGAATTATCAGAAAGGTTCAGATGTAGGGGGTATAGGGATGTAGACTTAGATCATGCACTAAAAATGGACAGATCGACACTTCTAACACAAAAACCAAATAAACAAAATCAATTAAGATCTACAGATCTACAGATAGATCACCGTTGTTTATTACCACATACTCTAGACAGGCGAACCAGATCAGAGCCATTCTGAAAAAACATTGGGACATACTGAAACTAGACAAAGATCTAGAGACATATATACAAGACCAGCCAAAGATGGTATTTAAGAAGGCGAAAACAATAGCCAATAAAGTGTCGCCTAGTTTGTTTGATCCCATGAAAAAGAACTGTAAATTAAAAACCAAAGGTTTTTTCAGATGTGGAGACTGTAGAATGTGCCGACATGCTTCCCCCATTAAACACATACGAAATGTGAACACAAAGAGAACTCATACTCTCAATTCCATGATGACATGCAATACAAAATTCGTGATATATCTCCTTAGATGTACATGTGGTAGTGCATACGTAGGCAGGACAATACGCCCACTAAAAGAGAGGATTGTTGAACATGTTAGAGCTATCAGAAATATGGATGTGAGATACCCTGTTGCACGTCACTTTGCAAAATGCCAATCAGGTTCCCTACAGAATTTCTCTTTTAGCGCGCTTGAACACATAAGACCTCATGTACGTGGAGGAGACAGAGAATCTCTCCTCAATCAGAGAGAAATGTTCTGGATTTATGCCCTTGGGACGTTGGCACCCAGGGGCATGAATCTAGACTGGGAACTCAAACATTTTTTGGATTAAAAACTAGAATGGTTATGTAAAGTGTACGAGCATTTGATATACAGGTTATTATTATTTTTATATGTCTACGCTATTCATATGTTGGTATGGTATATAGAATATTGGCAAAATATATCAGAGAGATATATCTGAGAGAATGTTTGTAACAATACAATAGGTCATGGCTCTTTACATATATATATATATAATAATATGTTTAACCTCATGAATTGCTTCTTGTATATGCCATAGAAACTGTCATATATATACTCTGAATTGTATCACAGTGTTTCCCTCTTGACTACAATAATAGATCAATAACATAATTGGTTCAAGTTCATATGAACAGTCAAATGATTAATATCATTAGAGGGTTGATCCTAATGAGCAGTTGAATGATACTGTATCAGTAGGAATATACAAGATATTCCATATGAAATACTTCTATAATTGATATGTATTGTTCACAAGCTAATATTTCATCATGTCCAATATATATATCTTCCATCTCATTAACATGTTTTTAAACGTTGCGTTTTTTAATTTATACTGTATTTATCTGTTCAGTATATGTTTTTAATGTCACTTATTCTGTGTTTTGTTTTATTCTGAGTATCTCCATTGTGCCTTATACTCCTTAGCTTTGCCCAGATTTCCCTATTATATACTCTATTAGCCTATACATTATTCTAAAAGCAGGCTATACTATACAAACACTCGATATCCATAGAGTGTGTGACGTCACCAAGGGAGGCGGGAGCAAGAGTCTGTGGCTCCAATGCTATTCTAACAACTTAATTATTCACTCCTGCCTTGCGCGATTGGCCGACAGGGCATCCAATGGGAGAGAGGTCTCATCAAATCACGCGATAGAAACAGAGCGTGTGACGTCACGGTTGGGGGCGGGAGCTATACTACATAATAGAGAACTCAGCAGACGCGCAGTTACTCTTTGATAAAGGGACAACAGTCCTGAAACGCGTCAGAGTGTTTGTACTATACCTTTGATGACCACCTAATAAAGCAGTTTTTATTGGAATTGGTGTGCAGCCCCCACTATCTACTACAGCAGTGCTCCGCCGACGGACCCCACGGGACCACCCCCAACTTACCTGAGATGCAGGCGTGATGCACGCACTACTCTGAGTCTGAGCAGCTGTTCCATTGAGGCTCCATCAAGCATTTATGGGTATGTACTTTGGTTTTCTGGGGATGTAGACAGTGCCTTTATGGTATATATAGAGTTCTGTATTTGTCCTCCAGTTATACCTGTACACCTATTATTGTTTTATACTATATAGAGCCTCATACAGCCTAATGTATGCTCCCATGACCAGATATATGCCTACTGAGACTCCAATCAAGTCATTTACACATACAGCTGAGCCTTGAAGATTGGGATTATTTCCCATACATACAATTATTCTTGCACAGGTTATATAATCCTTCTTCGAATGTAAACTAGTTTTATGTATGTGATTACAACAAGTGTTACAAACGAGTAATTTAGTAACATTGTGTTGTTGATGATGCAAACACAATACACATATTATGGCCATAGTCATTCATTCTTGCAGTATGGTTACATACAATCTTATTGTTACACTGTTACATGTGCATCAATATGATGTGTACACGAGGCAGCTTTTCATATTTTATGTGACAAACTATACATGGTGTTTCATATGTAACACGAAATAGACACTTAGGTGTGTTGCTTATGTTCATGAAGATGTCATGTCAATGTTTGCTATTTATGTATTGTTCAATTTTCTTATAGGTATATCTCCTCTATGACTGACCATGGTATGTATATGAACTGACATCTGTCATAAGATGTGCCTACCTCTATATACGTATAATTATAGGATGTATAAACCCAACATAGTAGTCCACTTGAAATCTTACATACATTTCGTTTCTCTATCATATACATGCGTTCAGATACTCTTCAGGTTTCATGTGCATTGTCTGTGAAAATTATTAGTGACATGACATCACATTTAATGTATGTACCGTTAAAAATTCCATTATTCTAATATAGGGGTGGGTGGAGAGAAGGGGATAAATGCTGCTACTTTTTTGCTTAGAGGAGGTGAATAACCACGGATGCACATGAGTGATCATAACACTCCATACATGAATGCCTGTAATCACACAAATGCTTTGTACATCTTGTATGTTGCAATGTATGTGATTATTAATCCTATCAATTAATGGTAAAGATTATTTTAACATTGTCACATGTGTATGTATAAGTCACACGTGTGTTGATGTGACCTACATGTAACAAGTGTCAAACTGTTAACACAAAGTAAAAGTTTACTAAAATTTATTATTAATTTAGCATAATTCATTTCACCCAATGACAATGTTGTTAATATAGTTGGAATGTCTTACATGGCAGTTCATCATTATTATGATGATCATTTACAAGTATTCTCAACATATGAACGTAAATCACGTGCACATTTGCATTGGCACACATATCAAGACCACTGTTTGTGTGTGTATCAATTTGTGTATGATGCATGTATAACACCGTCAAATCATAACATCAGGTTTATTATGTTAGCTTATATCATCATACTCACTTGACTCTATATGTGTTGAACGTTTAATAAACACAGTAAACTATAGTTAGTTTGCTAAATGAAATATACACATAAAATTTAATGTTTACAATATAAGTACCTATTTTTCCTAACATCATGCATTATAGTTGTGTACTACATGTTGCCATAACACTTTTTTGCCACACTCCAAAACAATTTAAACAACATCCTCATGTAACATGAGAACTTATACATTAAAGGTCTACATGGTTTGAAGTCTCCTTTACATACTTTCTACACGCATACGTCCCATTATACAATATACTACACAAATGTGTTTGCAGAGTGGGAATGGTTGTTATATATGAAACAGACCATGGCATATGATGTGAATAAAAAAAAATATAAACACGCTAAAAATATTAAAAAACCACTATTTAGCAACATCATTATGTTAATTAAGTGGTTATGAAATATAGGCATAACCAGATCACATTTTGTATTGTTTGTTAGTATGCGCTACAAGCATTATAAAAATAGTTGCATATGTCGTATATTAGTCGGTCGCTCCTCCTCACAATCATGTCATATAACGTTTGACTCTTCGGAAATCATACATTGATCCCATTGATTCTTCCCCGACATCTCTGAAATACAGCAAACACATGATGGTCACAGATGGCACCTTTATATATGTGTAGCCGTGACAACGCGTTACACATCTCTATATGATTGTGTATACTGCACCGACACACTTTATTCGAGCAAATACCCAGTATGTACCTGGCAGATACCTGGAATGCTCCGCTCCTCACCTCTGACAAGCCCCGTTGCGTTTGCCTTCCCAGCCTGGGTTCATGCCTGGCTTACGGGCGGCTGATCTGTTAAATGATAATGATTAGTATTTAATAGGCTGCAATGCTTCGCGTGTCTACCAGATGGCATAAATTCATGAATTGTAATGCAGTATATATATATATACTGTGCAGTATTGCAGCCAGCGGGAATAAAATGCTTCAATCCCTGCCTGGAAAATAACCCAATGCACTCGGGCAGAAAACAGTCACAAACCTCAATACACCCGGGTATACCCGAATTCGTGGGACTAGCCGAGCTCGAATAAAGTGTGTCGCCAGTGTATGCACGCGTAATTCACTTATATGTTAGAAGTGCAAGGTTACAAGTAAACATCATTATGTATCCTTTTGTTCATTGCGTTGCAGGCATAACTATGGATATGATATTTCCGGTGCCTGTATACATAATAATGTGCGCGCACATCTTAATTTGTACACGCACTTCACGATTGGGTCGAGTAAGTGTTAGCGCATGCGCTAAACAATGTGTACGCTGTGCGTTCAATACATGTTGTTACTAGCATTAAGCATATAATATGCATTTGAAATCCAATGAACGCTAAACCAACATCGTTCTGAACACGTACTTCTATAAACTTTTTAAACGGACGTGTGTGGACGGAAGCAACGGCACATCAGCCAATGTGCGAATACAATACGTGTGACGTGATGTTAAGGCAGCGTTAAGTGCATGCAAACACTCCTCCCACTGAATTAACATTGGCCTACCGCACTTTGCACGCCCACAAGCACAGACGCGCGCACATGACACAGTGCAGTGACCGTAACAATAACAAACGGACACAACCAATAGCCTTTGATGCGTGCATGTCGGTTGGGGGCAGGGCTTACATCCGTAATCCTTTTTAAGGACGCCTTGGCACATGACAAGGGACCCACGTCATATGTGGCCGACCCGCTTTTTTTTAAAGATGTTGCATGATAAACTAAGAGGTGTGTGTTACAGTTATGGTAACATGTTGCAATGATATGTTTTACGAAATAGGAAACTAGTTTTATTATCTCCGTTAGCAATGTGTAGTAAGGTTTATGGTTGTACTATATTGCAATAGGAAACAATGTGTTTGTGAATGCTACATGTAATGCTGTCTGCAATGTTACGCTGTATCCATGCATTTAGAGTAAAAATGGTGGATATTTAAAAGTTACTACTTGTAACGGTGAGTCAACGCATAACGATTATTATATTTACCATTCTTGTAGAAGTAACAGTTCGTTTGGCTGCAACTGTTCGCTCCAGAAAGACACTGCATTTTCATCCATGCTTGAGGCAACCGTTGAATCCTGTAGGAGACACATCTCCATGAGGCGCTCATAGGAATCGGCACTGCCTTCTTCAAACGATACGTCCGGAGGTACGTACAGTTCTTGGTTTTGCCAATCAAATGGGTTTTGACTAAGAAGGTTGGGAAACAAGTCATCATAGTTCTGTTCATGTTGCATCTGTGCTTCAGGAATGGAGGGTGCAGATATTGCAGCAGGTATCGATTCTGACGGAAAAGTAGTAGCGGATCCATTGCTATTGTTATTAGGAATAAATATGCTATTTATCAGAATATATGTGCCATGTTCCATGGTAAGTTTAAATTGTGGAGCAATCTGCCAAAATCCATACCTTTCCTGTAGGTCTCTTGGACACGTTCAAATAACTCATTTGTAGTTAAAGTGAATCATACAGATGATTTAAAATTTTCAGCGCGGCACGGGTCTTGGTAATATGGATATTTACTTCTGATCAAGTCATAGATTACACCCACGTTGGCTTTCTGTAGTGCACTTGCCATTATAGCCTCTGCAATCATTATTTTAAAAGGTTTGTGCGGATGGCTATTCTCAGTAGTTTGTTCTGCCATGGCTGAATCTCAAATAATGAGTGATTCAGGAGTTGCAGTGTTTTTCAGCTGAATGTGAAACTACTTAAATCTTATCTTTTGTGGCTATTTTCAAGGTCACTAGAAAATTTCTATGTTGCACTCCTTATTTCGAGCACCAATTCGAATGTGTATAAATAATTGGAACACGTTTTGTGGTAAGATAGCAAATTCAGTGAAAGTGCCATTGGTTTTCACGTAATCTACATTCTGACAACAAGGGTCCAAATTTAATTAAAAAACAATGTGGCTGAGAAAATGAACTGTTCCCATAATGAAAATACTGCCTACACTGCCATAATGAGATATAAACACACCTGCTAATGTTTTTCTCTGTGTATTTTTTTCAACATTTCACTGTGTATCTTTCTGTCTGGTGAACTCTGTCTGGGTCAAACATTTTGACTATCTGTGTGTATACATATATATATATTTAATCTCTAGAAACAACAATGAAATATATACACAGGCGGCACACTTTATTCGAGTGCGGCTCATTCCGCAAGCCGGGAAATGTCCCGGCTTGCGAGCCGTACTCCCTTAGCGTGCCGCGCATCACCGATGCGCGGTCACGCATCATCGGGTGCCTCTGCCGCCTGTACGCGTGCCCAGGGCTCCCCGAGGGAGCCCTGGCGTCGCGTGGATGTACTGACGGCGGCGGGACGTTCCGGGGGAACCGGCGGACCCGGTAAGGAGAGGGGGAAGCCCCGATCGGCGGGCCTCTCCTCCGAGGCTTCTGCGCTCGCCCGGCACCCTCCGGCGCGCCAGGTTACTGCTGCGGCCGAGAACGGGCAAATGCTCGAATAAACTCGGCCGCAGCAGTATATGTGTGTGTGTATCTTACTGTATTTAAGGCCTTCTATTTTAACTCGACTCGAGGACAACACTACGTCAACCATGGCCTATTTGTGATAGACCTTCTTACGTTTGTTCTTACTAGGAACTATTTCCTGTTCAACAGTAAGATCTATCATCAAATACAAGGTACGGCAATGGGGACGAAGTGTGCACCATCCTATGCAAATTTGTATTTGGGATGGTGGGAGGCACAACATGTATTTGCAGAAGAAATGGAACACTACACGTCACATATTATCCTATGGACACGTTTCATTGATGACGTGTTAATGCTGTGGCAAGGCACAACTGCACTACTAAAAGAATTTATTGAAACCTTGAACCACAACCAACTAAATCTCCATCTAACCTTGGATATAATCAGAACTCTATCTGCTTCCTGGACCTACAACTATCACGAGGGACAGACAACCTGATAGAAACCGCAAACCGCAAACCGACGGCCACCAACAACCTTCTAGAGGCATCTAGTCACCATCCTAGAACCCTAATTGAGGCCATACCTGTAGGAGAAACTGCAGTACCATCTCAGAATTTGAAACTCAGGCCTCAGCTATGACTAATCGCTTCAAAGAAAGGGGGTATAGCAATAAAAGCATGGACAAAAGATCAACCACTGAGAAGAAAGTAGTACGTTTTGTGGGAGATGGGTGGGGTTCTGTGGTGTGAGGGGGGGAGTAGGGGTGGGGTTCTGGGATGTGAGGGGGGAGTAGGGGTGGGGTTCTGTGGGGTGAGGGGTGGGGTTCTGTGGTGTGAGTGGGGGATGGGTGGGGTTCTGTGGTGTGAGGGGTGGAGTAGGGGTGGGGTTCTGTGGTGTGAGTGGCGGGGTTCTGTGGTGTGAGGGGGGGGGGGGGGTGGGGGTCTGTGGTGTGAGTGGTGGGGTAGGGGTGGGGTTGCCAGGCTGGCATGAAGAAACCGGGGGTAACGTGGATGGGTTTCAGCCTTAGGTTTAAGGAGCTGAACGTGGGACGGGCTTCCTCGAGTTTGGCTGGGCCGGTTTGCCCGAAGGATTCCTTCCCCTCTTAGGCCGTGATTAAACCAAAAGCGGCCGGCGGCTCAAAAACAAAGAGCAACACGACAATTAAACTGTACATACCTAGCGCGACGCGCGCGCAGACTGGAGAACTGAGCAGGGAAATTGTTTTCTTCAGGCGACGGCCGTGTCACGTGAGAGGTTCAGCCAATGAGGGCGGACTGCTCACCGCCACGCCTCCCTGTCTCCTCCGGCTGCCTCCTGCCTGCAGTGCGCGTGCCGCTCGGACGCATCGCAATGATGGCGTCACGAGATCTCGGGCCCACCCAGCCGCCGCTGATATGATCGTAGCCTTACAATGAGCACCCAGTGGGGTGATGGCTTTGCCACTGGTTGGGTCTGCAGGATGCAGTGTAGGGGAGTCACGGTATCCGTGGGCTCGGGTTCGATTCCGCCGAGCCTGGTATTACCGCCCCTTTCCCAACCCCCATTATTAGTGGTTACGCTGGGAATAAAAGCTGTGGCCTTTTCCTCTCAGCACAGGGTGGGTGGGTAGGTGACAGTAACTGGGTGGGTGTCATTATTTCAGTTGGGGGAAGGGGGGTGACAGTAACTGGGTGGGTGTCATTATTTCAGTTGGGGGAAGGGGACAATGAGTAGGTTTCAGGGGATGGTTTCCTTCCTCAGACCCCCGAGGAGGTCCAGAGTCGCGCCCCAAAGAGGTAAAAACTGCCACACGTCAGGTTCCCATGTTGAGTTTCACCCGAATATTCCACTACCTTGTTCTGCGTAGGGAATTAATCCCGAATGGTAAAGAAGTGTTAGAAGTTCTGGTCTCCCGGGACAGCCAGATGAGCCCCAATAAGGTGAATGTACAGGGAAATCCTGCAAATCCCCTAAAGGGGACGGACAATCTAACTTATGAGGTGAGGCAGCTCAATTAGATGTATTTACATTAGAAAAGAGGCGACTAAGAGGGGATATGATAACTAGATACAAATATATTCGAGGATAGTACAAGGAGCTTTTAAAAGAACTGTTCATCCCATGGGCAGTACTAAGGACTTGGGGCCATCCCTTAAGGTTGGAGGAAAGGAGATTTCACCAGCAACAAAGGAAAGGGTTCTTTACAGTAAGGGCAGTTACAATGTGGAATTCATTACCCATGGAGACTGTGATGGCAGATACAATAGATCTGTTCAAAAAAAGGTTGGACATCTTTTTAGAAAGGAAAGGTATACAGGGATATACCAAATAAGTATACATGGGAAGGATGTTGTTCCAGGGAATAATCTGATTGCCAATTCTTGGAGTCAAGAAGGAATTTATTTTTCCTCTTATGAGATATAATTCAATGATGTCACGGGGGGGTTTTGTTTGCCTTCCTCTGGATCTATATACTGTAATTACGGATATAGGATAAAGTATCCGTCGTCTAAATTTAGCATAGGTTGAACTTGATGGACGCATGTCTTTATTCAACCTCATCTACTATGTAACTATGTGACTATGTAACTATGTAACTATGTATTTATTGTTTTGTACTGCACTGTAATGTTTATTTATTGGGGAAAAGCGCCATTAGCCATCTTTGGTTAATAGCACTTTTACCCATTCCGGCATAATGTTGTTGATACAGGAGGTGGGTGAAGGTGGTAGTTGCCCCAGGGTGGGTGTTTAGGCCTTGCAGGAGGCTAGCGTGAGTGGGTAACCCCTTCATTACCTTAGTGGTTGAAACCGCTATGGTAACGAAGGGGTTAATGTCTACTGCCACCCTCCCACAAGGCCTAAACACCCACCCTGGGGCAACTACCACATTCACCCACCCCCTGTACCAACAACAAAGCAGTGGCTGCTATTTAACCCTTTCATTACCATAGCGGTTAGCCGCTAAGTTAATGAAACTGGCTGCAATTTTATTTTGAATGCATAGTATTGATACCAGAGCCTGTGGGAGCCCCTGTAGATCTGGGGACCCGCGGAAACTCCTGGATTTCCGGGGTCCCCGCAGGCCTCCGGTATCAATCCTATGCAGTAAAAATAAAATAAAAACAAAGAAGGATTCCTGCGCTCCTACCAATTAGGCTAAAATAAAATAATAATAATCTCATGTAAGGGGTCATTTTGTTACATCCTTCGGCCAAAGCATTTGTGACCCTGCATGCCACGACAAGGCATAACCGTATGCAGGTACCTACACTAAATATTTGTAATAATTGTCCCATGGACTGGTGAAAAAAGTGTGAAAGCCCTGAAGGGGTTAAATAAAGCATAAACTTATGTGAGTAGTGCAATTAAAATCTGGCTAAAGCCAGTATCATAGTTACCTTACTATAGAGGCAAACTGTGGGTGCACAAATTCCCTGGTGTGAATATAATAAAAGTACATATATTTCTCTCTGTCAGCCTTATACATTCACCTACTCTTCAATAGATGGTGATGTCCAGACTGACACTGGGGTGTATTATACCTGCACTAATTGGAAAATTGGTAGGGGTTCAGTAACTGCTATGTAAAGCAGATGAGCCAATAAACCTAGCCCTATGATGTTTGAGAGATACGATGTAGCCGGGCTCCCAGACTCACCCCATTGTTGCGTGTGCGGACAGGGTTGCAGAGGTGCAGGGAGGGCTCCGGCGTATCGGAGGCTCCGGATTGTCGGAGCGCAGTTCTGGGCGGGTTACTTGGTGGGTGACTGACCATGGGGACAGAGGTCTTGAGCCTGCCAGAAGAAACAGCAGAGCTGCTTTCAAGACATAGGGGAAACTTCTAAACCTGAATGCTGACAAACCTGAGGAAAAGGTAGCAACCCAGGAACAGCGAAGACTTTCCCTCCAACTACAAGGTACAGATAAGACTTTCCTTTATAAGACTTTTTAAATCTGCTCATTTCATGATATATGTTTGGGGGCTGGGAGACATGCTTATCTAAAGGGAGTTGTGGACTACATAGTTTTCCCTAGAAATACTCCCAAGTGAATAGAAGCTTTGTTTACCCCTTGTTTGGATGGTTTCTTGATGTTAAGGAAACAGGCGCAATTAAAGCCTTATTTAATTTCACCATAACAAGTCTCCCTTGCATACCTCTGCGAGCGTCCGCCTACATATGGTGTCAGAAGTGGGATGAGAGGTGGTCCTTGAAGTTAAAAGGGGCCCGCAGTTTGCCTGTGAAATTTTTTTGTGCTTTTTGCCTACAAACAGCCTGAGCAACATAATTACAGGATCTCATGCAGCAGAGACCAGAATTAAAGTGATAGACACCCAGGCAGGAAATCTACACTGCACTGAAACTTACAAAACCACAGATGGACTCTTTTCCCCGATTCCAAGAGGAGAGAGAGACACCGTGCTGAAGCAGGTAAACCTTATTTGCCTATCACAAATAAAGTGTAATATGGTCATTGAAATAGGGGTTTTGCCTACCAGCCATAGTCAGGGTTCAAGAAGTGAGTTAACCCTTAAAAGGGATAGGCGTTTGTTGTTTTCAAATGTTTAGCTGAAGCAGTGAATACAGATGGTGACCCACGAGCGGTACTGATTCTGCAAGTAAAGGCTGCCTACCTGCTGTGAATGGAGTATATGCAGAAAAGTGTGAAAATTGATGAAGCAGGGGAATTTTCAGTAAACAAGTGCTGAGGGTAAAATTGCTCTACTGGGGAAAAAGGAATTTCTGAGCTGTGTAAAAGGTATCCCAAAGTGTGAAGAGTGAATGCCATAATACCCAAAGTTGAGACTGAACTCAAGCAGAATACCACATTATTTGGCTGAAGCGGAGGAATTCCACCTAGCAAGTAAATTGTGTAAAGCAAATAGACGTTTTTACCTAGCAACTGCACATCCCGTATACCTAATGAGAGAAAATGCGTGCACAGTACTGCTGATATTGTAAACTGACCCAAGAGAGAAAAAGTCTACAGAGATGCCTGTGAGAGCTACGACCTCTACAAGCAAAATATGCCCACCTGTAGGACTACCACAATTGGGGGTTCTAGCAAATACAGTGGCAACAGCTACAATAGCACCTCCTGAGGTCAGGAAGAAAATTACACCTGATAGCCTAAAAATGGAGGACAAGATGCAGCGTTCCTGTAATGAACCCTACCCCACGGAAGAGTGGCCCTTCCAGTCCAATAAAGAGGAAGACATCTCTTACGGGGAACCCAAACCAAGTCACACCCACAAAACACCCCAAGAATGGTGGGGGTGCCTGAACTCGGCACGAACCGAAAAGACCGCTCCCTATGATTACGAATATGATCAGCAGGAGAAAGAGCGGGAGCAGTGGATCACCGAATATTTCCATCAGCTATTACAGTTGCAAGAAAAGCCAGGTGGATCCAGTGATGCTGCTAAAATTTCAAATGAAGATGGAGACCCCAGTATCCCTGAGGGGACGGTGTCATCCAAAACAAAAAGGCGAAAAAAGAAAAAGAAAATCGGTTCTTCACTTACCGTGGAAGGAACAGACATGTCCGTAGATCCTGTGGAGGAAAAGGGGGACCAAGATGCCCTGCAGCCTAGAGAAAATGGAGAACTCGTCCCGCGGATAACCGAATATCCAGAGGGCCCAAGGCAGTATGTATGTGTATATATATATATATATATATATATGTATGTATGTATGTAACGGGTATTCCCCCTACCCCAATCGCAGATAGAGTGCATGTGAGGGGGAGCCTATATGTTACCAGGTGTGTGGTGTGTTATACCTGTTAGGCTCACAGGAGGCCTGAGCCTCCGCTAGTGAGAGCCTGGGGTGACTCCTCTGGAACAATCTTCCTTACAGCGCCTCCACCTATGTAGGATTCTATGAGTGTAGAATGTACCCCACACAGGACCCACATATATGAACCACATACACCAAAGGTATATATAACACAGGTTTACTTTATGCAGATAATACAATACACAATACACGTGCATTTACCATATAACATCAATAGTGCATAACATCAGTGTCACTCTGTAACACTACTAAGCACAACTATCCATTAACCCCACACTGTATTTCCAAAGTCCTTGAACCCAAAAGTCCCAAGAGTCCCGCAACCCCACCCACGTGTGGGACAGCGCTGCCCACTAAGATGAAATGTATAGGTGGTGCACTTGGTGACTTGAATAATACCTTCCCGGCTCTCCTGCAACCGGGTACCGCAGAACTGTGGAAATGGACCCGTCTGTGTCCAGCGCCGAAGCCTCAGCGATGGGGGTCTCCTTCTGAGCAAGCTCACCGCTCAGACAGTCTCTGTCTCTGCTCTGCAGAGAATGATCCACTGCAACACTGACCCTTCTTGTCAGAGCACACAGCACTGCAGCTGTGTCACTGACTGAACTGACTAAACTGACTGCTAACAGGGCAAAGTCCCTACCTAAGGGGCCTTCCCTAAAGCAGTCACAAGCTGAAGGGGAGTGGGGTCTAGCTGGGGCCTAAGGGGAGACTTCTGGCCTAGTGCAGGAGGCTACTTTCCTCCCTGCACAAACACACCTTCCCCTCTCTGTGTTCCAGCTCCTAACTGACACTCCCTGTCTGCACACAACATTGTATCTCCTTTGCTGCAGGATAATCTGTAAACCCTATGGGCTTCAATGCAGCAGGTGATAGGGGTGAAAGGGCAGTCCCCAGAGGCTGCTGGGAATCATAGTCCACTCAGGACCTCTTCTCTATTAGCGCCGCGTGCGCGATCTCTACTGTGCATGTCTGAAGCTATAATGGCCGCCGCTACTCCGCGACTGCTCTGCTTATGCGCAAGCCTCCGCACATGTGCAAACCATTAAAACATGGCGTCGTCCTGCTGCAGCTGCCACCGGGAGCCCCCGGGAACGCGCTCGCCCCCGCAGCTGCACACACGCAAGGGGGAACGAAACTGGCAGACAGGGGGACCGGAGGGACCCTGGCTACAATCTCCCCCTGGTGGAAAAACTAACAACCCCGCTTGGAGGACAGCGTCACACAGCACAATAAAGTTATATAATGAAAATCCAGTGCATAGTATATACAACTTAAAACCACAAACAAGATATACAGCTCACTAAAGTGATTGAGTAATTGTAATAATGAGTGTGCCCTTAAACGCCTAGTGGGACGTTGGGTGCAGCTGATGAGCTGATAGTAGTAGATTAACAAAAATTGGAGAGTGGGAGCATACTGCACCGACACACTTTATTCGAGCAAATACCCAGTATGTACCTGGCAGATACCTGGAATGCGCCGCTCCTCACCTCTGACAAGCCCCGTTGCGTTTGCCTTCCCAGCCTGGTTTCATGCCTGGCTGATGGGCGGCTGATCTGTTAAATGATAATGATTAGGATTTAATAGGCTGCAATGCTTCGCGTGTCTACCAGATGGCATAAATTCATGAATTGTAATGCAGTATATATATATATACTGTGCAGTATTGCAGCCAGCGGGAATAAAATGCTTCAATCCCTGCCTGGAAAATACCTCAATGCACTCGGGCAGAAAACAGTCACAAACCTCAATACACCCGGGTATACCCGAATTCGTGGGACTAGCCGAGCTCGAATAAAGTGTGTCGCCAGTGTATTAGTGCCTCAACTCACCAACTAGTAGCTCATTTGTCAAAAGCACTCCTGGGCGGTTAAAACTTAACATTTAATAGATATCTAACTAAAATAAAATCTACACACATAATATTGATTATAAACACACAATGTAATTAAAAAGGAAGGGTGATGGGGAGGCAGGGTTGGGCTCAGGGTGTGTAGCACAGATGAAAATTGCCTCAAATTAATCAAGGCAGAAATAGGCTAAATAAACACCTTGAGTCACCTATTATTATAGGACATAGAATCTCATGATTGCCACCAATGATAAAGCTTCCTTAACAGTTGTAGACATGCATATGTTGTGCGGCATTTAGCGTAGCATACCGATCAAGCCAACCTGTAATTGTAACGTGTAGCACCAAACAATGATATGCCCGTTATAATATACTGATATTCTGAATCAATGAAACATAATATTTACACCGTAGGTACAACACAATAACAGGTTGGTGGTACGTGGATTGACTCTATGCCAAATGACGTTAGTATACACAGCACATGGGTCACTAGAATACAACTGCAACTGACTGCAATTATCACTGAATTCAAATATAGCTTTTCACGCTGCTGGAAAAAGTTGTGGCCAACACTTAAATGTGTAATATGTGTCAATGTCTTACAATGCCATTGAAAAATGTAACCAATAAATCAGTGTATCAATATAGAGCACTAAACCATCCTAATAAATAGCATTAGTAGCAATAATACTATAGTTACCCTATGCACAACATACAGTGTGGTCACCAGCAGCAAAGGTAAGGCAAATGGCTAAAAGGAATGTCTGTTGCAATCCCCCGGTACTCCCAAGTTGCGGAGGAGTACTGCATCCCCCGGTTGAATGTCCCGATGTTTGACCTTGTGGTCATAGCGTCTCTTGTTACCAGTATTCAGCTTTTCCGTAGATCTTTCCGCTTGCTGATAGGCCTGTTGCAGGTTCTCCTGTAGTCTCTGCACATATTTGAAGTGAGTGACATTATGAACTCCGTCTGTGGAGACCCTCAGCCTGATGTCCACTGGCAGTCGGGCCTCCCTACCGAACATCAGGAAGTAGGGTGAAAACCCGGTAGATTCATGTCTGGTACAGTTGTAAGCGTGTACTAGTGTTTCCACGTGTCTACTCCACTCAGACATTTGCACCCCCGTCAAAGTGCCCAGCATATCTAGTAAGGTGCGATTGAACCGTTCAGGTAATGCATCCCCTTCCGGGGGGTACGGGATTTGGTAATGTGCAAGATCTTTAGTAATTCCCGTATTAGTTTGCTTTCAAAGTCTCTGCCCTGATCAGAATGTAGGCGTTGAGGGAGCCCATAATGTATAAAGTATTTTTCCCAGAGCACCTTGGCTCCGGTGATGGCCTTTTGGTCTTTTGTGGGAAAGGCCTGCGCATACCTCGTGTAGTGATCGGTGACAACCAGCACGTTGCAGATTCCCCGGCTATCCGGTTCAATACATAGGAAGTCCATGCATACTAAGTCCATGGGACCCGTACTTTTCAAATGGCCCATTGGGCGGCCCTGGTGGGTAGTGTTTTGTGTTGAATGCATCGGGTACGCTGCCGACAATGATGCTCTACGGCCTCTCTCATTCTTGGCCAGAAGAATCGATCTCTCACCAACCCAAAAGTCTTGTCGACACCCAAATGACCATGTTCATCATGCAAAGATCATAGCACCAGATATTGTAACATTTTGGGTAGAACCAGCTGCCGCCTACTGGGATGGTTATGATATTCCACAACCTGGTATAATAAATTGTCCCGCATCTCAAATTTATCGGCTTCTCGCATCAGAATGCCTCCCACATTGCCGGGGGCGTTTTTGAGTAGATCTGGATGGTTTCTCTGAATAGCATGGCGGATGGCGCCAGCTACCGGATCACGGACTTGATAGCGCACTATGTCTTTCCAGGCTATGATCTTGTCAGGGGTGATGTGCATACCACTGGGGTCCCTATATGCCTCCGGGATGGCCTTAGACACGCACCCTAACGAATCCGCCACTCTTAATTCGGAGAAGGCCACTTGGTCATTTACTATGGCTGCGGTGCAGCACAGAGCCCGCATTCCTGGTCCAGGGATTTCCTCCCATTTATCGTCGTCGGGGGATGCGACCAGCCCCGGTCGTCTAGATAGGGCATCGGCCCCGACATTCAGGGGACCAGGTTTGTATTTCAGGGTGAAATTGTAGTTGAAAAGTGCTGCTAACCATCGATGCCCCGCCGCATCCAGTTTAGCTGAAGTCATGATATACGTGAGGGGATTATTGTCGGTACGCACCTCGAAAGTGGTCCCATAGAGGTAGTCATGGAGCTTGTTCACTATGGCCCACTTCAGGGCGAGGAACTCGAGCTTATGTACTGGATAGTTTTGCTCACTGGCCATCAGACTGCGACTGATGTAGGCTACAGGTCGTAGTTCTTCGGGATGTTTCTGATGCAATACCGCCCCATGTCCACTGAGACTAGCGTCCACATGTAGGATATAAGGTTTCTCGGAATCGGTATAGGCCAACACCGGAGCCGCTGTCAGACTCTGCTTCAGGTCCAAGAAAGCCTGTTCACACTCGGGAGTCCATTTGTCTCCGAAGGGCTGTCGTGCAGAAGTAGCCTTTCGCCCGGTGTCTTCGGGATATATTTTGAGAAGACAGTTGAGGGCTTTGGCCCGACGAGAATACCCTTCCTCAAATCTACAGGATTCCTCAAATCTACAGCAGAACCCCAGGAAAGAGCGCAATTCTACTACGTTATCGGGTCGCGGCCAGTTTACTATGGCTTCTATTTTCGCTGGGTCAGTGGCTATTCCTTCCGCAGACACTATGTGTCCCACGTAGGTCACAGATGTCCTACAAAATCGGCATTTATCCAAGGATAATTTGAGCCCCTCTCGGGCTAGCCGGTCGAGCACTTTCAGAAGTCGGGTCTCATGCTCCTCTAGCGTCCGGCCAAAGACGATGATGTCGTCCAAATATACTAGACATTCGCGGGGGTTCAAGTCCCCCAAGGTTTTCTCCATTAACCGATGGAAGATGGCCGGCGCTCCACAAATGCTTTGGGGCATGCGGGTGAATTGGTAGAACCCCAACGGACCAATGAAAGCAGTCTTCTCTTGATCCTCGGGGCTCATGGGTACCTGGTAGTACCCGGACCGGAGGTCCAACACACTGAACCATTTGCTCCCATTGAGGGCAGTCAGGATTTCCTCTATGCGGGGAAGGTTATATTGATCAGGAACTGTGCGATTGTTCCACACATAATCTCACCGTCCCATTCTTCTTCCTCACCACCACTATGGGGGAGGCGTAGGGGCTCCTTGATTCTGTGATGATTCCGGATTCCTCCATTTCTTGAAGCACGGCCCGTACATCATCGACGTCCCTCGGGCGATACGCCGTGAGCGCTCCCGGAAGGGAGTCGTATCATTCATTCGGATAGTTTGCTGGGCACTGCGACTGCACCCCACATCCATTTCTCCAGTAGAGAAGACGTCTCGCCTTCCTTCCACTTGAACCCTTAATCGCTCCTTCCACTCTCCGGGCTACACGGACGAGCCGAAATCGAAATCCAGCCCAGCCGAGGGACATTCAGCTCGGGTGGCATTGACGTGGATGGCTTCGTCCACTAGGCTGACCGGGTAGATCCTCCCTAGTTTTTGTCCCGCATCTATGGTCATCGCAAAGGGTGATAGGTTCTGGATCATCACATAGATGCAACGAGGAATGGCGGTCGGCCAATCTCGAAATTCAGGCACTATCCGGTATCCTCTCCTAGCGTCTTCCTCCGGCGTACTCTCCAGTGAAAAGAACTGTTCAGCGCCCTCTCTTTCAGCGTACGCGCACCAGGCCGGCATTCTCTGTGTTGCCCCTGGTGGGATTGTGGTCAAACCCGCTCTGTCGCAGAACAACAGCCCATAGTCTTCGGGGACCGAGGGGGAGGGATCTGGCTCCACCTGAACAAGCTGCAGTTGAAGGCTGGACATGGGCAATTCATTCGTTTCTTGCAAATAGGCCCGGATAACTGCTTGCAAGATGTCTGCATTAGTCCCCAGAATGATCGGGTACTTAGGTAGATCTTTGGGCTCCGGACACACGAGGGCGTCCACATTCATGGGACGTGATTTCCCGGTGTTGAGCTGCTGAATCTCAAAGAGATACCGTCACGAAACCATCGATGGGATAGTCTTCATTGCTCAGCCCCCTCACTTTGATATGTTCGGCCGACTTCAGGGGCCTATTCTGGAGATGCTGATCATAGAACCCTCGGTATATGATGGTCACCTGAGATCCCGTGTCCAGTAAGGCGGAGGAGTAGATGCCATCCACCAACACGCATATCAGAGCCACCGGTCCCACCCGATTGTTCCAGTCCTGGGGACATTCGCCATCTTGACTGGAGGTCGGTTCTCGATCAGTGACCTTCCTAGGTCCGGCTAGGGAGGGGGCCACTCCGGCATCCCCGTTGGCGGCGTATACTCCACAGGCCATGGTGGTAGGTGTGAACTTCTTGGGGGAGGGACTCCGGTTACGAGATTCTCCCATCCGGCAATCATAGGATATGTGCCCTTTCTTTCCACACTTGTAACAGGACAGATCCCGCGGTGGGGTGCAGCGATTGTAATGGGGCGAGGTTCGCCCTGAATACTTCATCTGCTCGGGCCCGGGTTTATCCGGAGGGTCTTCCTTTTTCTCACTAAGCCCCTTACTCTTGGGAGGGGCAGCCCCTTTCATTTTCTGTGGAGAATGAAGCATTAGATGGGCCTCATGTTCTTTGACTTGCTGTAACAACTTGGGGAAGGAGGGGGGGCTTCCCCGAGTGAAATTATTGCGAATCATGTTGGCAATGGGATGATTAGGACTGGACCCCTGCAGATATTGCTTACGGAGATACTCATCCATTTGAGAGGCTATAACATACTTGTGGTGAAGCAAAGGCCCTAACGCTATCTGCACCCGATGGATGTAGGTGGATAAGTCTTCTCCGTCCTTTTGGTTGATGGCATAATATTTGTCCCACAGGGCTCCATCATCCTCGGTCACGCTGTAAGCCTCTGTCAAGAATTCGACCATCATTCGGGAGGTCAAGTCGGGATGTTGTTCTCGATGAATGCTGACCAGAGTGGACGCGGGAGGTCTCAGGCACTCCATGATGCGTTGGCGTTTCACTGCGTCCGTACAGGACCATTCCTCCATTACAACCCGGGTGTGTTCCTTCCATGGATCTATCCCATCTTCTCCCGTCGGGACGGGGAGGGTCTCGGAGAAAGCCTTCAATTTCCTGTAATTTTGGGAATGTGTGGCCAGAGTAAGGGCTTCCACTAATGGGGGGCAAACTGGGTGGGGCGGTTAACTGGCCTACCTTGTCATTAAGTTTTTGCAGCATTTCCCTGCAAAGTCCAGCTTCCTCGGATACACTGGACCCTTGGTAACTGAAATACGACCGACAGCTACCCACTTCACTGGCTGGATATGGAGCTGAGGTGGGAGTAGGGCAGTCGTCGCCCAGTCGCTCAGAGGGTACGTCCAGGAGGGAGTAGACAAACGGACTCCTGCCGGGAGGGGAGTTGGGGAGCTGTAGGTATTGGAGGACAGAGGGCTCGAGGACCACCAAATCTCGGCGACAATCAACTAGCAAGGTGTTCCACTTGGCATCTTGGTCTATAAGCACGTCCACCAGGCGGGCTTTGGAAAAACCTGGTAATTGTCGCAAGGCCGTTTGTAATGTCTCTAAGGGTAAGACCATAGGTACTTGGCTCATGGCCACCACGCGGCGGGCGGGCGTTTGCATTTGCCGCGCCCAATCACGCACACTCTGGCGCGAGGGGAGAGTCATGGCGGACAGTTACGATATGGTATTCAAAGGGGCACCCCAGGTCTAAGCTCTCAGCAGCGCCTCCAAATGTAGCCCTGTTTCCTTGTGAATACAGACTGCTACCTATGCTGTATAACCTGTAGGCTCGCAGGGCCTGAGCCTCCGCCACGGAGAGCCTGGGGTACGCGTAATAATAGAAGCAACCTCGTACTTAGTGCAGCGCTTCCACCTGCGATGGCTCCCACCAGAGGGGGAGTGGTTCCTCGCAGGACAATGGTATATCACTCCACACACACACAGCATGTAAAACAACCAATGACTTTACTATAGTTACCATAGCAAACCAAAAGAAAAGGAACCAAGTAAGGGCACACTTAACACCTGGAAGGTGATATGGTGAACACTTTAAAACATACACTTTATTATAACAAATTAAAATAATGGGTGGTAAAACTATAATTAAACGCTTAGATCCTAAGAATATGAACACTAAATGAGGTGTTCTGGATCAATTTGAGGATAACTGCAAATGTCCACTAATAATGTATGTTGCAGTTTGAACAAGTAAGTATGGTAGACCACTGTCCAAAGTACCAAGACACCATAATAATCGCAACGGTAGCTGTATGTGCTAGTATGTATAGACCCTACTAAACCAGTATACAGCACACTAGCATGATGAAAAGGACCCTAGCCAGGTCTGCCAAACAACAATGGGGTCGAGTAACTGGCTAAATAGACAGGATCCTGGCCACTGGTAGTGTGACTCTCAGTAGGGCTAGAAATGCTGTAGATGCCCAACAAATAAATATAGGGCCTATAAATAATCAGCTCAGTTTCACTGGTTATGTGTATAACCCTGGGTATAGTGAAATTGAGTATGAAGGAACATGGCAATAAGTCCCGATCCACAGTGTGGGCATAACATACTAGACTCACATACTTAATACATAGGTAAGACTGAATCAGACAAGGTAAGTATACAATCTGTTCAGCGTCTCTCAGGTAGGTAGTAGGTTGTGTAGTGGTGATGATAATATCCAACCTAGTAGGAATACCAGTGTAATAGTAAACAGTACTGATCCAACACCAACTCTGTTGTCAGAGTTGATCTCTAAAGGATCAGTACTAAGGGCTCTATGCAGTAAGCGGCGAAAAAGTGCTTTCGGCAAGTGTTGCCGATTGCCATGATTTTGGCGATTTGCCCTCGCAGTATTCAGTAAGGGCCGAATCCATGCCGATCCCTGCCGAATCACTGCGAAAGCAAAACGCAGATGAGCCAGCGATAAATAAACCTGGCTCCCGATAACCTGCCGATAGGCCGTTTCTGCCGATATGTGTTTGTAGCAGACAGAGACCAGCCTCTCTCTCTGCGCAAACATCGGCAAAATAAAAACATATCACAACTACTTTTACTCATAGTGTACATGTGCAGGGGGTCTCCGGAGCTGAACCGCATTGGTTTCAGGTCCGGGGACCCCCTGCTTCCCGAGATACAGGCCCCTTTATGAGGTGCCGGTATCCTTCTGCATTTAAAGGTCCCGATCACGTGACCGCGGAATGTAAACTAAGCAGAGGGATACCAGCACCCCCTAAAGGGGCCTGTATCTCGGGAAGCAGGGGGTCCCCGGACCTAAAACCAAAGCGGTTCAGCTCCGGAGACCCTCTGCACATCTACACTATCAGTAAAACACACATATAAATATACACTTATTCCTTACCTTTGCGGCTATGTGCTACGGTAACGAAGCAGCATGAATATATTTTTAATAATAGTGTACTGTGAGCAGGGGGTCCCCTGAGCTGAACCGGGTTGCTTTGTGGACCAGGGATCCCCTGCTTCCCGAGTTACAGACCCCGGTATGTGTCATCTTTATAGCACCCCATTCGCGCCGTGTCCGCTATAAATATGGCGGCGAAACTGTAACCGATGTCCCAAACCGGGGCCTGTAACCCGGGAAGCAGGGGGTCTCTGAGCCACAAATCAATGCGGTTCAGCTCAGGGGACCCCCTGCTTCCGCACAATATTATTAAAATACATAAATGCTACTTCATTACCATAGTGTATAGCCGCTAAGGCAATGAAGGGGTTAAGGCAGAATAGCATGTTTATTGGGGACATTTGCCCCAATAAACATTGCCATAAACAACATACACCACCTGTGTATTTAAAATACATAAACAACAATAAATACATTAAATACATATAACACTCACCCATTTCCGGCTGCCAAGATGAAGGCCATCCTCATCTTCATCCTGCCCATGCCCCCTCCGCTGCTGCAAAACAGACACAAGAATGAAAACATCCAATGTAATGTCCCCTAACCCCTTAATCACCATAGCGGTTATTAACCGCTACAGTCATTAAGGGGTTAACTCACCCTCACCCACCACTCGGGACACCTACATATCCTCCCACAGTAACCCCCCACCCCGTGAGGCCTAACCACCCTCACCCACTACCCACAAGGGAGGCCTACCCACATACCCTTGGGGCCAATACCCCCTCCCCCCACCCCCAGTACCCACAATAAAAACAATACACTGCCCCACATTAAACATCATTATATTTATTAAATACATTACCCACCCCCTGTGCCCCCCCATAAATACATGATTTACTCTTTTACATACAGGGTTCATAACACAGCCCCACGCGAGTCCCTGGTGGGCTGGCGGGGCACCTGGACAGACCTACAGGGTACCAGCAGCCCTTTTTAAACAGGTTCTGGAGGCCTGCTGGTGGGTGGGGGAAAGTACCCCTCCCTGACTGTCTTGGAATCCGTTTCACAATCCTCCGTCAAGTTACCATCGCAAACAAGTTTTATGACCGCTTATCTTACCAGAAAAATCACAGACAAGATGGAACCTACATGTCTTTCTTAATATCGACCCTGCTCCATCCGGCCGTTTCGCCTCTAAACTCCTACTTGACGAGAAGTCTATTAGTATTCTCTTAGAACTTGCTCCAGTTTCTCAACACATATTCTCTAATAGACCCTTCCTACTTAATTTGGCCTTCTCGGCAACTGCTAATTGCTCCACGGGCACGGAAACAGACCCTCACCTAAAACTAACCTGACGACCTCCATGATGCTTCAAATAGACAGATGTATGGTACATTCACCACGATCTCCTGAGCTCAGAGTTACTCGACACGATCGTCGTGTGGAATGGCATTTTGAAACTGTGGACCTACCATGGCGTCGTCCTTGCTCAACAGGGCGCCTATACCTCTTTGGTAATTCGGAAATAAAGCTACTGTCCTGCGATCTCCTCATAGCCTATTCCGAATAGTAAGTTCAGTGTAGTCATTTCCTGCTTAAACCTCTTCCCTCCTCCTCTATGGATATCTCGGTAGCGGGAGTACCCCCAGGGTCTAGGTCCTGGGATCCTCTTAACATTTCTTATGTAACACTTACTCTCTCGGAGGGGACCTATAAAGATTTGGTGTTTAATGATCTATACCTGGGCTTATGCTAGGACGACTCACACAAATTTAGCTACGTGGCAACAAACTAAGCGACTGTTGGGAAGGGACAGGTCATAGTCACGACAGGACACGTCTGCGGACAACATCCAAATCAGACGAGAGATATTGGTTGAATTGGCGTATCACGGGGTGTCTTCTATATACTGGGAAATGGCCCAGCCCTCACCGGACATAACTAACCTCAAGCATGCGCGAAAAACTACAGAAGGAGGCTCAGTAACTTCATCCACAAACCCTGCCCTGGACTCTAACATTACTTAACCCTCGATTCCTAACATTATCTGTTATTGGAACTACGATCATTTCAAACATAGTTTAGCCACAAGCAACGCTGCATAGAGGTCACCACGCGACTCTATAGCACAGTGCGCCCCTCAAATTCAAATATATTTCTTACAATAAGATGTGGCTTTTTACCTCCTGGCAACTAGTTAACATTAAATGGAGTACCCCGCTTTCCTCTGCTAGCTAGAACTGATGCTAAAACTCTGAACTCAACGATGAGAAATAATTATATACACGTCGTCGCGAATCTAATTGTAACATCCCTGATTTGTATAGTCTCGCTTTGATAGCAACTTCTAGCCTATCATGTCGACAGGTGAATTCCCCATGTCTGGGGACAAATCTTATCTCTAAAAAACCTGGTACTCGACCAGAATAACAATTCACTCTTTCCTAGATCTGTCTCGCATACTCTCTATCCATGAAATCACCTACTCCTTGGACTTACGACTTTCAAATCTCAGAATATCACACTCCAATAAAGGTTCTTATCACCTCATCTTTTATAAGGGAATATTAACTCTTCTGAACCGGCCCCTTACCATTATCACTAGGTCCCCATAAATTCATCGCGTATGCAACCACCCCAAAAGGAATCTTGACGGGTCGTCTCAACGGAGGTATTCGGGAGACACATGGGTGGAGCCAGGGCTAAAGCACATTATATCCCAAGACCGGAAACCCTGGGTGATTTTCACTGATTTTGCCACAAAAACCATCATGGAATGCCCTTACCCATCATTGTACCCCGTAACCTTCTGAAACCTCTTCTATTCCATATTTCTGTAGAGACCCTACCTTAAGCACACCCTTGCTTAAAGAAGCATGGCATGATAATTAAGCACTGTGCGTGGGGATAACATTGTGAAAGCACATGATACATAAAAGCTCTCGGACCCCTGCAGATCCGCATTCTATTAACCAGGAACCGCACCACCTCCCCCTATCTTGGCTCTGTTGTAAGTTTATACCCTAACCCTGCCGACACCAAAGTTAGACCTGGAGTAGCTCCTTCGGTTCGGCAGGGGCGATCTCCTCTTCACTTAAATGGTGAACCTGGTATGGTCAGAAACGCCTAAAGCACTGAGGCCCCCTAATGGATCTGTTTTTTCATGTTTAGATTGATCTGTTTTGTAGTTCGATGTGATTTGACCACCATGTAGGTGAACTACTGGTGAAGCGGATGCAGGGTACATTGTAGGGGGCGCGAGAAGAAATAGTAGACATACATTTATCAAGACAAGAGTAAACAGAAAGTTTAGGGAAGACAAGTGATAGACACCCCGTGAAACCTTCCATATCACACTCCGACACACGTGTATACACACAACCGATAGATCCCACGGAATATTACAGGGTTGGCAATGTAAACCCACGGTTTGATGATATACCCAAATAAAACACTCGACTTATCCCTTTTTTATGTGACTGCAGAGCGCGCACATGGAACAGAGATCTACGAAGGGGTTCCTCCTGAGAACAGCATCTTCATGTAGAAAAGGGGGTGTATAGCAACAGAATACCTATGACAATATATGGGGCATTTTTAACATTTTACTTTGTTCATCTGAAGACAAACTCAACCACAGGGGGAGAGAGAACAGACAAAGGAAAACTCACACTGTTTCCTCCGCTGGTCAAAAGACATGAAGCAGTGACTTTGAGTCGCACATTCATAACCCTCCTGTGGGGTTAACCCCCAGAAGAAGTCGATACACCGACAAAAAACTAGTTGGCATTTTGACTGCACGAGGGCCCAAAGAAGGTCCAAAATCCACAAGGAACCAGATCGAGCTGACGCGAGACTGATTGCACTAAGGCAACTCCTAGCGGGGCGACGCAGAAGGGGTAGTAGATCGCACGGAAACGGTTGACAGAATCTCCCCGTGATCAATATGGCTCGCCACGGTACACGCAAATCAGCGAAAGAGAGCGGGAAATCGAGCCTACCTGGAGGTAAGGATCTGTTGGAGCTTTAGCCAAAAGTCCTAACTTTATGCTTTTGACCAGGAGGGCGGGAAAAGTGTGAGTATGTCACTGTTCCTCTCTGTGTTATGGGTTGTCAATGACAGTAAAATTTTGTGGCAATTACCCCATATTGCAGTTATGTTTTAGTCTATGGTGCCGTCCTCCTTACTACATGAGGCTTTATCAGGGAGAAACCACTTCGGAGGATCCTGATCCATGGTAATGCAGTTAGATGTAATTAAGGTCAGAATAGCAGTGTTTATTTGTATGGTGATTTACACTGGCAGCGGTTATTTGCACTTTTATTTTGCCAGATGTATATATTAACTGTCTTGTAAATTTCGAACGAAGAAAAACAAGTGTTCGAGAATTATTCGTTCTGTTTGGTTAGGTATTTTGAGGGTATGGTTGGGAGGTTAAAGCTTTGTGGTTGTTATCGTCGGCCGCATATGGCTTGGTTTCATCACCGATATCAATTTATTGTTTGCGCACATTCATTTGGTTTCATATGAGAGCCCACGTCATACCTGGTGGTGTAGTATATACATCAAAGACCCGATGCGAAGAGACAGGACCCAATA
The DNA here is from genome assembly GCA_036426205.1 of Ascaphus truei. Classification (NCBI taxonomy): domain Eukaryota; kingdom Metazoa; phylum Chordata; class Amphibia; order Anura; family Ascaphidae; genus Ascaphus; species Ascaphus truei. Next base: position 284,162,429 of record CM071569.1, read on the forward strand.
AACCCAGCAGAGTATCACCCCTACAACAAGCCATCCGTACGTACAACCGCCCACACACTAGGACACCCGACACACTGCACCCTGGACGAACTCAAAGAGACCCTAGAGTATATACCCCTACCCATACACCCCTGTATACACCTCCCAGAAAATACTTTTGTGTATGTCTTTTATATTTTACCCTTCCCCCCACCACACTACCCACTTGTTTAATGACAACGACCACACATACCTCAGATAGCCCTACTATCTCCCCTACATCGGTAGATATATATCCACACAACACCACTTTATTACGCCACATTCAACTACATATTATAAAACATATGTTTTATAAAACGACCCCCTCCCGGTCATGTTCCCACCTTTTGCTTCATGGGCCAACAGGTCTGCACCCCCCACATTATTACCTGTACTACAGCATGCCAATTCGGTATTAATCCCCTAACTCCTATGTGTCCGGTAGTGTCAATTTATTTCGACTCAGGGGACAGAAGGTGACGGGACCCGTTTGCTCAGAGTCTCAGGAATCTCGGTACGACCTGTAGATAACCGAGAGACCAGTAAGTTTTCCTTCCCCGAATTAGCCCTTCCCAATTTTTTTTTCTCCTGACTCTGGACAACTTCATTAATTGCCTTAAGCTTGAAACCACTTTTCCCTGCCGTTCACGCCGTGCGTGGCCCTAAGGACACCCCCCCAAAGGGGATTAACAGCATATCTTCTGAGTGTGGATAGTTTTCTACTGCTATGTTGTAGAGGTATCATGGGAATATTTTGGATCATCCAAACGGTGATCGTTTACTTTTTTCCACTCCTCGGGACGCGTGCCTTCCTCTAGGAACTGGAGACAAGGATGCCCCAAGAATAGGTTTCTTGGAACTCTGTATTATTATGTAGCCGTGTGTTCCGGGTCGGGTTAGTACTTACTAGCCCAACATACCAATCGAGATTTGAAGCCCTGCTATCGAATGAAGACCGCCTCCTTACTCCCAAACTTTTCATTCTAATTCTCTCCCTTTCCGTTTCCACTTAAGGCGGGGAACTTTTTCAATGGGGGAACAGTGCCAACTACTTACTCGGGAGGCCGGGAGTGGACCCTTTAGCGGGGAGACGTGTCAAGAAATATATGAATAAAGTTAAGGTGAGTATCTGTAACTCATTCATGGGAACGGCCACCCCGCTGCGGGGATTTTCTATTCTCTATAATTCTCTTAGTCTCGGGGGGAGATTAGTATTTAGGATGTGTTTTTGGAGCGGTCTTGGTAACGAATGAGAACAAAAGTGGTGTAGATGGGAGCGTCTCACACACCTGTCGAAGTTCTTTTTTTTTGCTTCGGTTTTTTCGCACCACCATCGGGACGGAGCGATTTCGGGTGCTGGGGTATGTATACTTTTTCTTCTATCGCTATCAGTTCTGCTATGATAAGTTATCTCTTAAAGCTCACCGATCAATCGTTTTTGAATTCTGTTGTTTTACGGCATCCCGTTTCCCGACCGTACAGGAGGTTAAACCTGTCTCTGCATAGATAATATGTATATTGGCTGATATTCTTCTATGGATTTTTTCTGTTTTCGGTTTCTGACGTAACTCTGACGCATTGTTTACTTCTTTTAAGAGTCACGACCGCAGTACAGCTAAAACGCGCTGCACATTAGAAAGTGAAATATCTTTCCACGCCTTAATAAAAGGCTGCGGATCTGGCAGTGATGGTTCCTTTAGCGATATTTTCACTCTCGCCGTTTAATTCCGCTCCTTTTTAAGGTCCATTTGCGTGTTTATATTTCGTTCTGTGGGGAGCGGATTCCGGCTTTCCATTTCGCGTCACTTCTGTTCGTCTATCCGATCTACTCCGTCCTTCTCCCCCGTCTCTTCGTCGGCTCGCCTATATCAGATTGCTTGGCCAACTTTAGCGCGCTCACTCGCTTCCAGTGTGTTCTATACGACTTTTCCGTCGTCACCTTAGGGTATGATCGCCTTTCTAGACGGTTTGTTGGTTTTTCTGTTTCTTTATTTTTCTTCGACTCCCTTGTCCAATCTAGTTCTCCGCTCCCCTACTCCAGCGGACTGCGGTGCGATTCTTCTCCTTCCTCTTGTTTCACAGCGCTCCGCCGGTCCCGGTGCGATCTTTCTTGATTTTTTTTCCCTATATTCGCCACTATGTTCTTTCGTTCGCTTTCCGCCGAGGGCCTCTTGTGTTTTCCGTTTCCTTCTCTTGCCCTTGTTTTGTCCGGTCTGTTTGTTTTTTGTTCCTTTCTCAGGCTCCCTTTCCTTGTATTTTTCCTCGTTTGGGTATTAGCGGTTTAGTGTTTTTTTTTTTTTGTCTCTTCCAAATTTTCCTGTCTTTCGTTTTGATAGTTCCGCCTGGTCGTCCGTTCTTTATTTCCTGTCTAGGGTTTCACTACTGGATGTCGCCCGCTATTTGGTGTCCTTCGCTCTTTGCTTTAAGTTTTTTCGTGGGGGAGGTTCCCCCTGAGTGGGCCGGGGGGTCCAAGACCTGCACAGTTACGGGATCTTGTATCCCTATGGTGGCGTGTTCCCAGACCGCAACATTTGTACGGGCTGTTATTATCTTCTGGTCTTTGACACTTTTAGTGTTCATACTATTGCTATGGGAGGCTCTTCTTGGTGGTTGGTGGCGTGTTGGGGGGGGCCCTGGGGTGGGTGGAAGACGTACTCACTTAGTACGGGCTGGATAGCGGGGGGAAGCGAGGTGTGCAAGAAATTGTAAAATTTGGTAGGGTAGGCCGGGAGATGGGGGGTTGGTAGGGCAGTGAGGTCGAGTGTGCGAGAGGAGGAGAGGTGGATTATCTCGAGCTCAATAATCAAGGGATGGCGAGCGGAGACGAAGGTAAAGCACTGAGATTGTGGGCCTGTTCTGCACATTGTATTCGTCGTCCGAGTTGATCCAGATGTGTACAGTTGAATTTTGTTCGTGCTATGTCCTATGGCTGTTCCTGCACCGGGGATTTTTACGATTCACTGAGGCGGAGCCGGATGCGTCGCAGTAGGGTCGGAGTTTGGTCAAGATAGTGAGGATAGGGTGTCACTAGGTCGTAAGGGCGGTGTTTGAGGAATTATGGTTGTACGAGTATCCATCCCAACTGCTTTTAACTTTGTTGGTAACAGCTGCACCTGGAGACTCGTGAAGCACGTGATAGATATGTTTGTTCTTACCCTTTGATATTTCTTCTTATCCACACCGTCCCTTTGATCTCTTGTGCTTTGGCTACCCCCCTTTTTCCTGCAGATGTGCGTCAGACATTTTCGCAACCAGTACCACGGGTTGTTATGTAGTGGGTCTGGGTTCCCCTCGTTTTTTACTTCCCTTTTTTTTAGTGGGGGGTTTTTTTCCTTGGAACATATTTCAGGATTACCCCTTTATGCATAAAAGCTTGCTCCGCATCCCGTCTGTGTTCTTGTCATGTATTCAGAGATCGTTTTCCCGCGTTGTTGAGCGCGGTGTTGAAGCGGTATCACAGGGGGAGGTTGATTTTGTCGCTTTCAAGCGGTGACAGTTGTCCCGGATCGTTACAAGTTTTCCAGTTATCCCTTCTGTTGGGATTTTCGCGTGAGAGGTTTCATTTTTTTCTTGTCTTTTTCTCTTTCTTTGAAAGCGAGCATGTTCGCACACAGGGGACCGGGGTACTGTGCGTGTTTGTATCGTTCGTTAGTCCGATATTGTTTGTCTCATTACATCTTTTGGCACTTTCGGTTCTGTGCCCTACGTTTCCTCCCTTTGCCCGGACCCCGTTCCCCCCTTATCGCGGAGACGCGAGGACGGGGCCTGACTGCGCTTCTGCTGCGCCCCGGGACCGCGTTTTTTGTGTTTACCTGAAAAAAAACTTCGAGAAGCGTATGTGTGGTCCACACAATATATATTGAGTGAGGTAGGTATCACACCTCCTTAATCCACCCCCCCCCCCCATATAAAGGCACTCACACACATATACAGGCAACTCAACTCACACACATATAAGGCTCCTACTCACACATCATATTCAGCAGGGCACTCCACTCAACTCAAACGGACATTTTACAGGCACTCACAACAATTATACAGGCCCTCACACTCCACACAACATTATACAGGTACTCACACCAGTCATATACAGGCACTCACAGCACATCACACCCCCCCCCCCCCCCCTATACAGGTCACTCGCCACACACGGAACCCTCATCACATACGCACATCACACACACACCGGCCCCACTTACAATTTACATGCACTCCCTGATTACATTATTCACTGCTACACACAATATTCAGTACATGCACTCAACATATAATGATCTTTGGGCCACTCATTCCATCCAACACTCATCACCATCCCGACACTACAATGCCCATAGACACACGCTTCAGTCACTTAACTGGCACATAAGAGTGGAGTGTGACACCAGGAATGTGCGCTGATGACAGTTACCCCCCACCCCCTCCGTTACGCGGACTTTCCTTCTCTGTTCCCGTTTCTGTCCCCCCCTCACCCCTACAAATTTGTTATACTCACCTAGTGCGTTGACCCCTCCCAGTCCTTGTGTTTTTTTTGGGATCTATCTAGGAGACACAGGGAAAATGAATAATTTAATAAACAGAGTGATGTAATTCACTATTATGTACCCCACCCCCCACTCAATTATATACACATCTGCTATGTTTACCAATGGTGAGCGCTATGTCAAATACACAATGTGTGAAATCGGTCAGACCCCCAAACACTACCACACCGTACCCCTATACAAAGGGTTGGGGTTTCACAGCCACCCGTCTGGCAGTTGTTTGGTATTGTCATTCCCGCATTTCAAACATAAAAGTAAAAAAGGACAAATAAACCGCGACATTGATCGCTTTTACCCCTTTTGTCTGCTCTAAATACAAGCAACGGGCATGGTAACACGGCAGTACGGCGAAATACCAAGCTTACAGGTTTGGGTTGCCCCCGCATATGGCATAGCCAAGCAGCCTCGGAAGGCGCTCAAACGAGCAGACACCGCCGAGGGGGAGCTATTATGGGTACCCCAGGCGACTCCACAAAATACGAAAGGGCCCGGTTCAGGACAAAAACACCCCCTCGTCGAACCAGCAACATGCTAAAACGCGGAAGGCACTCGGCCAGGAGACACGAAGGACCAACTGGGAGTGTACCCAAACGTCGGTAGGGAAACCGGCGAAAACACCGAGAGGCAACAGGCGGAACTCCGAGCTCCGTGCACCCCACGGTCGCCCCCAAACAGTCGGCATATAGCCGCGCGGCGCTCCTCACCAACACATATATTTCGGCGCCAGACGGCCTTGGCCCTATTCCCCACCACCGCTAACCCGGCGGGCCTGACTCAGAAAACCCTACGGCCAGACTGCAAAAAAGGAGGACAACCCACCGTGTCATTACCCCTCAACCTCCTTCTACACCACAATCCGATGTCCTTTGGTGTCCATTTGCCACCGTCTATACCACTTCGGTCCACCTCTTACTCCCCCTCATCCGCTCTTCAACACTTCGTCCACACCTATTCCCCTTCGCCCCCCCCTCTTCCACTCCCTTCACCCCCTTCTTCCCCTTCTCCCCTCTCTTCACCCTCTCTTCTCCCCTCTTACTCCACCCCGTTATATCTACCCCTCCCCCCACCAAACACGACGCACAGCACGCCAAAAGTCTCCTGAATCTCGTAACATGGAGTTGACTCGCCCGTGCTAATAAGATAGAACAGCGGGCCCGGTATTTTTTTTTGCATCTAATTAGCTTGCGTCGGGACTATCCCTTCGGTTTAACCGCGGGGGAAACGAATGATGTTTGTGCCAGCGGGGGTCTATAAGCACGGTAGTTAACGGACTTCTCGGGGGATCTAGGCACGCTAATACTAGCAGCCCACCGTCCATGTGACTCAAGCCTACGCTTCCAACGATGGCATCACTGAAGATCCTGCATTCCAGTCCCTGCTGTGTGACTGGATCCAGTCCTTTGTCCGCCGTGAATAGGGATCCCAGTCCCCTGCACCGCCCCGTGACTGGGATTACACCCAGTCCCATGCCGCGGTGACTGCGATCCAAGTCCCTGCGTTTCGTGACATGGTCACCCAGTCCCGGCAGGTGAACCTGGAATCCAGTCCCTGCGCGTGTAATGCCGCCCTCCCAGCTCATGCCCGCGGACTAGCGCATCCCCCCCAGTCCCACCTGCGTGTGACGGATCCACGTCCCCTGGGTCGCGGCTGAGCTGGATCCAAGTCCCTCGCCCGGCGTGACGGGACCAGTGACACTGCGCGTGACTGGATCACCCAGTCTCTGCCGCCTGTGACTGGTACCAGTCCATGCCGCGGACTGGAATCCCAGTCCCTGCTCGCGTTGACTGGAGATCCAAGGGACTCTGGCTCACTTATGGTGGGTACAGAGGACAACTATCACACGGCAGCGTCGGGCCCCCGTTTAGGGCTTTGCTGGACACCGGTTTCCCCCAGGTAACAATTGATGAGTCGGAGTGCGGACACTCTTTCGCCCCTGGTAAAACTTGTTATGAGTAGTTTTTGGTACGGGTGTTGACACCGTAACACTCCTATGAGTCGGGGTTCGGGGATGTGCGGGCTTTCTGACATGGTAAACACGACTAAGTCGCGGGGTTAGTTGGGCTGAAACACTCGCGTAAAACGTATGAGTCGGGGTTCCAGTCTTCGGTGTGACACCTATCTTCTTCTCCTTGTGAACAAGGTAGAGCCGGGGTTCGGGGGCGACAACTTGGGCTTCATGGTAACATCGTATGAGTTGGGGGGCGTTAGTTCGGTGCTGACAGGTAAAACTTCAGAGTAGGTGGCCCTCCGGCTGTCGACACCGGTCCTTTCGGTTAACACGTAGGCCGTCGGGGTTCGGAGTCGATGATTCAATAGGTAACAATGTATGAGTCGGTGGTGCTGACACATGGCTAACACTGTATGGGAGGGGTGGGGGCTGAAACCGGTACACACTGTATGAGTCCGCGTCGGCCCCTTCCTACGTCTTCCCCCTCGGTTGTGCCACTGGTAACACTTGTATGGTCGGGGGTCGGGGGCTGGGAAACACTGTGGTAACCTGAAGGAGTCGGCGAGTGCTGAAACATTTGTATTTTGGTAACACTGTATGAGTCGGGGTTTCGGGGGCTGCACATTCTCTTTATCGGTATAACTGTTTTGAGTCGGGGGGTGCGAGGGGGCGTGAACACGCTGGTCGTCGGTAACACTGTATGAGTCGGGGTTCGGGGGCTGACACCGTAACACTGTATGAGTAGGGGGGGTGCTACACTTCCAGGGGTAACAATGTATGAGCGGGTTAGGGGGTCTGACAACGGTGGGTAACACGTATGAGTCGGGGTTCGGGGGCTGACACTAGGTAACACGTATTAGTCGGTTAGGGTTTTGCTGACACTTGGTAAACACTGTTGAGTCGGGTGTGGCTGATCACGGTAACCCTGTATATGAGTCGGGTTTGATGTTGTTTGTTTCGCGGGCTGAAACGGTAACACTGTAGAGTCGGGGTCGGGGGCCTGACACGGTAAAATGGTGAAACACTGTATGCAGTCGGGGCTGCGGTTTCGGGGCGGTGCTGACACTTGGTAAACTGTATGAGTCGGCGTTCGGGGGCTGACACCGGTAACAATGAATGATAGGGTAGGGGAGCGACACGAGGTAACACTGTTATGAGTCGGGGTTCGGGGGCTGACACTGGGGTAACACGTATGAGTCGGGGTTGGGTGCCTGAACACGTGGTAAAATGTATGAGTCGGGGTTCGGGGGATGACACGGTTAACACTGTATGAGTCGGGTGGTGACACTGGTAACATGTATGAGTCGGGGTTCGGGGGCGCTGACTCGGGTTAACACTGTATGAGTAGGGCGTTCGGGGGGCTGACACTGGTAACACTGTATGAGTCGGGTAGGTTCGGGTGCTGACACGGTAAACAATCGTATGAGTCGGGGTTCGCGAGATGCTGACACGGTAACACTTGTAGTGAGTGGGGGTTTCGGGGCGGACACGGAACACTTTGAATGAGTCGCGAGGTGCCTGACAACTGGTAACACTGTATTAGGAGTCGGGGTTGCGGGGGCGGACACTTTTGGGGTAAACAACGGTATGAGTCGCGGTTCGTGGTGCTGACACGGTAAAAAGTAGGAGTGGGGTTCGCTGGACACTGTAACGCACTGGATGAGATCGGGGTTCGGGGGCGGACACTTTTGGGTTGGGTTCGGGGAGAGACACGGTAAACTTATGGGTCGGGTGATGACACGTGTGGTGGTAACACTAGTATGAGTCGGTGGTTCGGGGGGGCTGACACCAGGTTAAAACTGTATGAGTCGGGGTTAGGGGGATGGACACGGTACATTTATGAGTCGGGGTGTGCTGAAACACTCTTTTTGCTTTTTGGAACACTGTATGAGTCGGGGTTCGGGTGCGGACACGGTAACACGTATGAGTCGGGGTTCGGGTGCTGACACGGAACACTGTATGAGTCGGGGGTTGGGTGGAACACGTACCACTGTATGAGTCGGGGTTCGGTTAGCTGACACGGTAACACTGTATGAGTCGGGGTTAGGGTGCTGACACGGTAACACTGTATGAGTCGGGGTTCGGGTGCTGACACGGTAACACTGTATGAGTCGGGGTTAGTTGGGGTGCTGGACACGGTAACACACTGTTATGAGTCGGGGTTCGGTTGACTGACACGGGTAACATTGTGATGAGTCGGGGTTCGGTTTGCTGGACACTAGGTAACACTGGATGAGTCGGGGTTCGGGTGCTACACTGGTAAAATGTAGGAGTCGGGGTTGGGTGCTGACACGGTCGAACCCTGTAGGAGTCGGGGTTAGCGGTGGCTGACATACGGTAACACTGTATGCGTCGGGGTGGGTGAGACACTTGGACGGTAACACTGTATGAGTCGGGGTTCGGGTGCTGACATGGTAACACTGTAACTGCACCAGGCTTTAAGGTGATATATTGGGCTATTACGAAGAACTGCAGATGAATATTTCATCTTGTCTCACAGCTCGAGGGTAATTTGAGTTGGGTCCAGTCTCGGGGGGAGCTCCTGGATATGATGGTGCATTGGGGGGCAACATGATGACCTCTCTTGTGCGATGGACCTGGGGAAGAATGTGAGAATCACTGGGGATGCTCTAAACTAGGGGTTTCCAACTTTTTGGTTAAATAGAATTATATTATTGAAATTCTCCTGACCGCGCTATTAGAGAGAGTTGGGGTTCCTTACAATGCATCAGATCTCAGATGCGCTATTAGAGAGGGTTGGGGTTCCTTACAATGCATCTGATCTCAGACACGCTATTAGAGGGTTGGGGTTCCTTACAATGCATCTGATCTCAGATGCGCTATTAGAGAGGGTTGGGGTTTCCACAGAATTTCACAAAACAGTTATAGGGTTCCTTAACCAAGAAAGGTTGAAAACCTCTGCCCTCTTAACTGGGATTTGATTGTGTTTCATGGCAGAGAGGGGTTTAATGTTTCAAATAAGCTGTTTTTCCTGTTGCCCTTCCAAAAAAAACAGGGAAGGTAGCTGCTAATTAGGGGTATTGCAAAATCTTGTCATACACACCCAGCTTTGAAAGTGTTGAAATTGGGATTCCTGCATCTAAAGTAATGCAAAATAAATAAGAACTGAATTTTAGTATAGGGGGAAGAATTCATAATTGATCATCTCATTTATTTTTTTACACACACATACACACAACACACATACAACACACACACAACACACACACAACACACACAGCACACACACACCTTTTGAGACTTTATTTTAATAAGAACGCATGTGCCATAGGAAGCCTCCCACAGTAATACTCCCCTTTGCTGTATGCACATGGTACAGCCCATAAATATAAATTGAGGTGTTCGGTGCCGTGATACTTTGTTATAATTGTGACACTTTGTTACTTCTGTCTCATTTTTCTGCTGTGTGAACACCAAGTTGCGACCATGAGTGCCCCTGGAGGAATGACTTCTGTAAAGCCAGCGACCACCGAAATCCAGCAGATCTGTGACCAGGTAAGAGGAGCAGGGCACGTAGGTGACACACGGGTAATGTTGTTCAGTGCTAAAGAGTACCTCTACGTCACTCCAATGCGGAGGGGGTTAGTCTATGGCTGACAGAAATGAGGGAAATGTGTATGTTCTTTATAATTAGGGAATTGACTCACCCACGGTTTGCCTTCATAAGGGAACTTTGTTACTGGATCAAGACTGTTTTTAACTGTACTGAATCACAAAGCATTAGACCGCGTCCATGGTCATCACGACCGCGAGCGCGACTGCGCTCATGCCGCCATCCAAATGATGTGCCTTTATGAGGCTGTCCTGAGAGTGCGCGACCAGAAGCGACGGCGGGTCACGTGAGCGATTCACCCAATGAGGGTGAACCAGCTCCAGTGACGTCACGGCCACGCCCACAACACGCCCCTTCGACGCGTGTAATTGAAGCGCACAAATCGCTGAAGCCAGAGGCAAGCGCGAAGCTACTAGCACGGTCGTGCGCCCGCTCGCACCCAGCAAGGACTCGGCCTTATGCTTCATTCATTTAACCCTTTCGGGGCACTTTCACATATAGCACCAAGTTTAGTCCATAGGACCATAAGACGTTATATTTATTCAGCGTAGGTACCTGCTGTATTTGGAGTTTACCTTGACTGGGTTCGCAGGCGTTTATCAAAAGATGCGACTAAATGACCTCTGTTACAGACTTACAATCTAAATGTAAACATGTCACTACCAAATTGCCAGCCAATGAGGGAGGAGCGCTGGAATTGGACTTCTGTTTTCCTTTAAACACGCGCTCATAATGCCCCTTCTAAAGAAACCCCTCTCTCGGGTCAGCGCCTCTCTAACTACCGCGCTACAGATGCCGTTGCTAATGTCTTCATTGCTGCCACGCGACACAAAGTATTACCGCTGCGGGGGTCCCACGCAGAGGCTTTGACTCCACCCCCCACAGCGCCATCGTGGCACTGTCCCCGGTGCCGCAGACTTTTACTTGTTAGTCTGTGATGCTGAGGACAGTAAGTATTGCTACATCTGTATCTCTCCTTTGCCTCCCAGCTACTTGAGCAGCTTGTAACTGCGCGACTCGCCTTCTCTCCTCCGACTCACTGCTTGACTCAGTGTTTCCGCCCGCTACATTCCACTGATAGCATTAAAAAAACTCAATGCTATGTCTAAGGGTAATTTCTCCTTACTAATTCTCCTGGATCTCTCTGCTGTCTTTAACATGGTGGATCAATAATAATCACCTCCTTCTCCTGCACACTCTCCACTCCATTGGCCTCCATGCTGCAGCGTTCTCCTGGTTAACGTCCTACCTATCCAACTGCTCCTTCAGTGTTTCCTTCTCTGGTGTCTCCTCTTCACTCCCACCATCAGGTTCCCTCAGGACTCTGACCTTGGCCCTCTGATCTTCACTTCACACCTCTTGGGGAACTCCTGTAATACACGCTTTTGGCTTTCAGTATCTGTATGCTGAGATGCTCCAAATACCAGCTCTGACTTGCAAAGCTCTGGGATGCTGCCCCCCCTTATATCTCACTTTTTACCTTCAACAATTCTCCTGTGCTGCCCCCTCCCTGGAATTACCTTCCACATACCAACAGACTCTGCCCTACCTTTCAAACGTGTAAAATCCCCCTGAAAACGTACCTTACACATGTTTAGATTGTGAGCTCTTTGGGGCAGGGACTCCTTTTCCTAACAGAGGGGCCAGGAGACCTTGAACATTTTCCCTATTTTGCACATTTAAGTGTGTAACTTTTCCTTTCCTTGTATGTTTTATTTGGTCTCAGCTGCTTGGAGGTTAGTGCCCCCCCTCGCACCCCCCAGGGTTTAATCTCACCCCTTCCCACTTTTCTAAGTTAGCAGGTCTTTTTCATGTTGCTGGGTTTGGACAGATCCAATGTGGTCATTCTCCCTCCAAATACAGGTAAATCAGAATTTTAATCAGGTAGTGTTAGGACTTACTAATGGTCATGCCTTGATGTGGCTCGCAGGCTTATAACGCTTTGGCCAAAGGGATTAACCAAATGACTCTTTTTCAAGAAAAAATATAGGTATTTCACTGTGTATTTTTGGCATATTGGATGTAGATTTAGGATTGTTTGTCTTTTGTTGTATACACTTGGCCACGCTCAGTAGCACTCCTTTTGGACACATATATATATATATATATATATACTCATATACTATGTGGTGGGTTTTGGGGTTTCTTGAGGTTGCTGGGATTGTGTGTGCTTGTCACGGGAGACCAGGACAATTTACCGGGATCGCAAGTTCCAGTCAACAAAGGAGTTCAATAAAGAGTTTATTTGGACTGGAGTCTACAGGCTGAATACACAACTGAATACCCAAAGAGCTTTACACTGTCCAAAATAGGGGTTATGGGAGGCGGGGGAGGAAGACACTGCTTCACAAGGCTCACACTGAGCAGCTTCCATATTCCGTAGGGTTCCAGCCCTTAATACCTCACAGATGCTCTTTGGCAAGAGAAAGTTGGAATTTACCCCCTCATTCTGGGGTGTCCCCGGCAAAGCCTCGGAGAGCACTGCTTAGTTAGCTTCTCTGTTAACTCCAGGGATGACTGTGGTGCTCAGATCGGCTACCCTGACGTAGTTTTCCAGTCTCCATAGAAACATAAGGCTAACAGGGCAGAGACTAATCACGCCGCGGATGCTGTGCAATGGCCAATCGGAGTGAGGGCTCACCTGTGATGGATCAATTCAGGCCGGGGGGCAGTGATGGTGTGGCTAGGAGAGCCCAAAGCAGTCTAGTCTGCTTTGAATGCCCCAGAGCAAGTTAAATATAAAATGAGATAGATTGTATGTATGTATGCATTCATATTCATGCGTGTGCAGTTATGATAATATAATTACGTAGCTTGATTGCACTATTAAGCCTGAGGTGCTGGAAATTAACCTAATTTGATTTGTATCACATTTTAAAAAAATCATTACCATGCAACTAGATTCTTATTCTAAAACTGCATGATGGGGACCGCTTCTAATCTATAAAGACTGTATTGGTTATCTGGGGCATTGGGCCATCTCTCTATCCAACCAAATATAGTGCAAAGTTATTTTTGCGATATTAGTCTTGGAGAAGATTAAGCATAGGTTGTGATACCTTTTATTGGACCATTGATATGTAATGTGTGTAAATAGATTCCAAAACCTCAAGTCTCTTTGGCAATGCACATGAAAAAGTATATCTTTTTAGAAGATCTCTGCACATTGCTGCATCTCTCTTTATCCATGAAGCACTATCATTAATAAGTTGTCGTGCATTTGAATCTACATACCTTATACTAGTTTAACTTCATAATTAGGTTTGGTATTCGTAATTTGATCTTCAACATGAAAAATAACCATTGAAATGCTCCATTATAGGGAAAAATATTGGAATTCTGTTAAGTTGGCAAACTAACCTTAGACCTTTACCATCTTCCTCTATTGATTTATCCTTCTGCATGAATGATAATAAAGTGATGGTGACAATGTCAACATGAAATTAAGCTCATTCGGATTGATGAATCCTTCATAAATTCTGTACCACTACGAATCAAGAGAATGTTGTCAATGTATCGAGCCCAGAATGCAAATACATGATCCATGCAGAAGCTCGGGTTAGGCAGTGCTGAGCTCTCCAACTTACATATTTTGTTTCCACAGATAAAGCCACAGGTCGTACAGAAGGATGGGAGAAACTTTGAAAAGTTTAAAGCCGAGCAGTATGCCACTCAGGTTGTGGCTGGAATTAACTACTTTATTAAGGTACATGAGGGCTGATGGGAAATGACATGGGTTCTGCTAATGCTTCTAAAATACATTCAGTGCTGGAGAAACCTGACTCCTGTCTGCTACACAATGTGTTAGCATGTCTAATGAATCTTACAGACGATGGATGTATTTACAATAGTCAATTACACTCATTCTGCTGGTCTTTATAGTGGTGCCATGCATGTCTCTGCAGAGGGATTCTCTGCTAGTATCTCCCTGAATGATTTGCTAGTCTTTATAGAGTTTCTTTGGAACACTCTGAAGAAAAAACCTGAGGGGAATGGGCTCCAATTCTTGTAATGGCCAATTACATTTGCATATATACCCTAGATTTCTTGGTTTACTACAATAAACAATATTTTCTGTATTGTCTAACACACAGTACCATCTTCTCTTTGCAGTCTCTATAATAAAATAATGAGCTGGAAATTACTGTATAGACCAATCTGCTAGTCTCTGCTGCAGAGACGTTCACATCTGATCTCTATAGTTGAATTAGCCTATTCTTGCAGTAATGTTGTGATCTTTTCTGTGTGAGATTCTCGGAAACTGTATGTTGTGTTAATTTCATAGAACAGTCTGGTGTGTGAATTGCAGACACATCCTGCCTTATAAACTGGGTGGCTGATAGGCAGTAGCACCGAGTGCCTGAAACTGGTCATTTTCTACCACACCTCTCATTCCTACAATCACCGCACGGCAAAGGGAAGATGGTGCAAATCTATAGACTTGATGAACAGGTCTAGCAAGTCCAGGGTTTAATGATCAGCTTTCACCAGCATGCGGAGTGTGATGGAGAAACAATTCCCTTCTCTGGTGCATATGCCCTGTGTAAGGCCTCGGCCATGTTCCTTGCTTGCTGGCGGAAGCGCGCTAACGTGCGCTCCCTCTCAGCACTGAGCCCCCTACAGCCACAATTAGAGCGGCTTTAGTAGGGGCTCACCTGCGCTTCCGCGCGCTTGCGGAAGCGCAGGTCTTAGGGGAATTTAAAATTCCCCCGCTTGCCGGCGCGACAGGCCGGTCACGTGAGCGGTTCGCCCAATGAGGGTGAACCAGCTCCGTGACGTCACTGGCCCGCCCCCGGCCAGTGACACGCCCGCCCCCTGACGGCCCGCTGACAGCGCGTGCGGTAAGCAACCGCAAGGCCAGGGAAAGCACCCGCTTTCCCTGCGCCTCAGCGCGCCTCAGCACGCCAGCAGGGAACATGGCCGAGGCCTAAGAAACTTGATAATTAAGTCTGATACATTTTACACAAATTCTTAGAATAACCAGTTCAGACCAAGATGTGTAATTGACACATATATAGGTTGAGGGACGACACCAGTGACATTCACTTCATGTTTTAATGGATGCAAATGCCCCTATTGCCTAAATAGATTGATTCTTAGGCATCTTCTAAATCTTAAGGTCGTTTATCACCTAGATTAAATCTGAGGAATATCAGTAGTGTCTGACTTGTGTTCTATATTAAATGCACAACACGTAATTAACACGTTTAATACCATTGGAAGCCTTGTAAGAGCATGTCCTCTTGTGAGAAGAGGTCGGTGGTAGAAGTGAGGCCTCCCTCACTGCCCTCTATCTGCGGAACTCTTACCTGCAGTATAGGCCAAGCACCTTTTCTCCATACCTTAAAGTCAAATCTAAAACACACACCTTCTGAATTAAGCATTTTTATAGCCTGCACTCATAACCACTCCCCCCTATCACACAGGAACACCAATACTTTCTTCCAGGCACTGACATCCATTGCACCTTTTCTTCCTTCTACTGTCTCCAAGTCTAACATACCACTGAGATAGTAATCTCTGCGGGGTACACATTCATTTTCCTATTGTTTGTATGCCTGATGCACTTGTTGTCTTTGCTTATATTGTAATATCTTTCGTACAGCTCTGCATTTCAGACGCAAAATAAATAAAAATATACATACAGTACAATCTCTTTCCTTTCGGTGTGTAGTGCTGGTAGTATTCGCAGGGCTACAGAAAGTAGAGCTATGCTGTCACAATTAGTGCCTTCTCTGAATAGCTCACAATCATGTTGAGTTTTTGAGGAAGTGGGAACAATACATCCAACATGTCTCTTCCTGGATTTCAGGTTGATGTGGGTTGTGAGGAATTCCTGCATCTTCGCATCTTCAAGGATCTGAAAGGAGAACTTCACCTCACCAGCTACCAGAAATGCAAAAGCAAGAGTTCCCCTCTCAGTTACTTCTAAGGTAAGCTTGGGGTGTGGGGTCTGTACGGGCCCTACCTGGCAGCTAGGTAGATTCACATTGCTCTGCCAGTGGTATATTGGGAGATGTACAGTCACAGAAGTAGTAACTGCATTTATTAAAACTTAGTCAGGTCCAAGGGCATCCGGAGAGGAAAATGGGTAAGGATTCCAAATGCGAAAGGAAAATGCAGTGGGAAGAGGTAGTTAGGTGGCAGCAATGCAGAGGGGAGAAGAGGAATGGGGTGGGCCTCAATGGACGAGGATATCAGAAACGGGTGTAGGCAGGAGATGAAACATGCAGAGAAGAATGCTCATTGCTGTGAGGAGAACTGGATGCGAGGCCATCATAGGGCAGGGCTACCTCAAGCAGAGAAAGCGAGAGGGCACAGAGATGTCATGCACAGCTAGTATTGTGTTAGTGCAGGCATTCCAGAGGACATGAAAAGGGCAGTGACCAGGGGAGGGACACCAGGTTAGTGCTTTCAGATATCAGACAAGAGTAGGCAGCTGAGGGCAAGAGTAAGTGGGATACGGTAGTGTGCCTGGAGAAATGTCTCCTGTTGTCAAAAGGAGGAGGAATAGGGTTAGCAGGCGAAAGGAAGCCCTATAAGGAAGGGCATGTGCTCTTACAAGGAGAGGTCAGTGGTAGCAGGGAGGCTTCTCTCACTGCTCTGTGGAACACTTACCCGTAGTATACACCAAGCATCTTTTCTCCATATTTTCAGGTCAAATCTAACCGCGCCTTCTGACTTCAGCATTTTATTAGGCTGCACTCATGCACACTCCCCCATATTTATTTATTTATAAAATGTGTTACCAGGAAGTAATACAGTGAGAGTTACCTCTCGTCTTCATGTATGTCCTGGGCACAGAGTTAAGATGACAAATAATACATGGTTACAAATACAGTTACATAAGTGAGCAGGGTTATACATTATATACAAGGCATTGCATGCACAGTTAGAGATAATATATATTATAGGCGTATGTAACAGTTACAGACCAGATTAAAATGTGAGACAGCTTTAGTTTTGAAAGAACTTAAACTGGTGGTGGATGTGAGAGTCTCTGGTAGATTGTTCCAGTTGTGGGGTGCCCGGTAAGAGAAGGAGGAACGGCCGGATATTTTGCTGAACCTTGGGACGATGAACAGTCTTTTGGAGTCTGATCTCAGATGATAAGTGCTGCATGTGGTAGGGGTGAGGAGCTTGTTCAGATAGATGGGTAGCTTGCACAGAAAGTATTTGAAGGCAAGACAGGAAAGATGAACTTTGCGCCTAGACTCAAGTGATGACCAATCTAGTTCTTTGAGCATTTCACAGTGATGTGTGTTGTAGTTGCATTGGAGAACAAAACAGCATATTGAATTGTAGAGGGTGTAAAGTTTTCTATGGTGGGTTTGGGGTGCCGAGCCGTATACTATGTCCCCATATCACACGGGAGCACCAATACTTTATGCCGGGCACTGACTTCCATTTTAATTCCTTCCCCTACTGTCCAAGTCTCCCAACATACCGTTTAAGGTTGTAATCTCTGCGGGACACGTTCATGTTCCTATTGTTTGTATGCTGCTTGCATTTACTGTATTGTGTGTGCTTATATTTTAATCTTTGTACAGCTCTGAAATACAGGCGCAATATAAATAACAATATATATATATATATATATATCCCTTTCAGTGTGTAGTGCTGGTAGTATTAGCAGGGCTACATGAAGTTGCTATGCTGGCACAATTAGTGCTGCCTCGGAATCGCTCACAATCAGGCTGCGTATTTGAGGAACGGGAGTGAGCGTAAAATCAACAATTCTCTTCCTGAATTTCAGGTTGATGTGGGAGGTGAGGAATTCCTGCATCTTCGCATCTTCAGGGACCTGGAAGGAGAACTTCTCCTCAGCAGCTACCAGAAATGTACAAGGAAGGACACCCCACTCACCTACTGCTAAGGGACCAAGACACAGCCATGTTCCACATGCAGAAGAATCCCACGTCAGTCTGCAGAGGAACCCAGCAGAGCATCTGACAAACAAGCCTTTGTTATCCCTAATAAAGTCATGTTTATCACCTACTTATATCGCTTTGGGATATCAAGGTTTCTATGTCTTGTTCGTCTTTTCAGCAGCAAATGTTAAGTGAAAACAAAACAATAAAATCTAATAATGAATATTTGGAAACTCTACGCACATAGATTTCTTTGGACAATTGATGACCATGGCAATAAAATGAAAGCACTCAGCCATGTAACCACTTTCCTAATACCTATAATATTTAACTCTATATTTAATGTAGCCAGGTCACCTGATGGCTACTATTCTGCCCTTGGGCTGGCAGTAAACCCTGGTACTATCAGGTTGCCAGTAGTTGGTATGGGGTTTCGCCCCTCCCCTTTGGTACTGCACTTGAGTGACAGCAGGGGGTGGTACATCCTGTTGTAGCTGGAAAACGGGGTGCCCGCCTCCTGGCTGTACTTAAGGGCAGGACCGTCCAAAAGTTAGTAGTGCCTTTCCCCACTTGAGGAAGGCAGGTCACACATTGGAAAGACCAAGGCCTCTTCCCTTCGGGGAGAGTGAGTGTGGACCATACCTCTGCCTCCGCTAGGGAGGTGGGGAAGAGCTAGGATGGCTGGGTGTGCCCTTGGCCTGTAGTGACGGTCCAGGGACCATCCTTCCTGGGTAACTGAGAGTGTTGCATCAGGCAGAAGCCTGCCGTGTAATTGTGCTGTACAGAGTGAATAAACCATTCCTGTTATATACCCCCTGCCTGGTGCGTGACCTTACTGGGGGGGAGAGGTAATAAGTTCTACCGTGGGAGATCACCTTCAGTTCCTGGAGTCCGCGGCAGATGGAGGCGCTGCACTGCTAAGGAGATATGTGGGGTATGAACCCCATAAACCTGATCCTGTGTCCCCACTGCCACCGGCGGACGACTCAGCCCTCCTGTTGCCAACAGGTATCATGCACCATATACCGTAGTAATGGCCAAATCTCCCACCAGGTGGGGGAAACACCGTTACATTAAGAAATAAAGAAGCTTTGCAAGTATATGACTGAATATTCTATGTTGCATAAATAAAATAATCTTTGCAACAGGGTAACCCCAGGTTCTGAAAACTGAGCAGAGAAGTCTTGAAATCGTGCAATATTTAACATGCACCGGGGGTCAATCACTGTGCATTTGGAAGAGCAGTGAGATAAGGGGTTTCCAGCAGTGTTTAAATGCTCCAGGGTGAATTATCAGCCAGGAGCTGCTTTCTGCACTGCTGTCCTCGAGGCTGCTTAACCAGCAACCCTTGAGCCTGATGCTGCTCTAAAGGGGATTTTATTCAGCCCCAGACCTTGCCCATGGGTCAAACCAGGCAGGAGAGGAAATCATTGGGAACTATGTAATAAAGGGCGGGATACAAAGGCAAAGCTGAGAGAGGGTGCATGAGCCATATGGGATAATTGGTAGAAACTTCATATGTCCCTTTGTCCCCTTACTTCAATTGCTCATACTTTTTTTTTTTTTTTTTATTATTTAAATTTTTGTTGAGCATTTTTTTTTCTTCATACAAAATAAAAATTAACAAAACATATAACAGATAAAGGGGGGATCGGGGAAGGGGGGAAGGGGTAGCATTTGTAAAAATATAGCGTCATACACAACAATTCAATTATCACATGTATCACTCTGTTCCAAATATCTATATATGGGGATATACTGTACCTGCATGGCGAAACCAAGGAGCCCAAATCTCAGAGAATTGCAAGGTAGAGCTGTTCAGATAGGCTGAGAGATTTTCCATATAAACTATATACCAAATTTTGTTATTTATTTGGTTTAAGGATGGGGGGGCAGGTTGTTTCCAGTTTTTGGCAATTGTACACCGTGTGGCATTTAACATTTGGGCTAGTACTCTAGCTTTTTTTTCGGGGAATATTGGCCATTGGTTTGCCTAGCAATATATATACTGGGTCATGTGGGACAGTGATTTCTAGGATCTTGTGTATTAAGATGAACATTTCCGTCCATGTTTGTTGGATTTTGGAACATGACCAGAATATATGCAGAATATTCCCCACTTCACCACAACCACGCCAGCACAGAGGGGAGACCCCTGGGAGAAAAGAGTGTAACCTGGCAGGAGTCATATACCATCGGAATATTAACTTGTAAATATTCTCTTTTATTACAATGCACGATGAGTTTTTGGAGGCCGCTTCCCATATGTCTTTCCAGTTGCTCATACTTTAGCTTGCATGCTGCTCTTATCGGGATTGGGACACTGCTTTTCCCTTCTACAAATATAATAACGCTGAGCTACATATATTTATGTAGCCAGGTCCCCCTCTGCCCGTCGCCGTCCCTCACCTGGTGAACGATTGCGGGTGCCGCCGAGCCCAATGGCGGACCCGTCGGCGATTGCCAGGGTGAGGGGCAGACGGGAACCGGAGCGGAGGTTGCTGGGGACGCGAGCGGCTGGTTGTCAGGGCCGCAAGCGTGTCACTAGCGCTCCGGTGGGTCCCGGTGCAGGGCGCCGCCATAGTGAATTGTGCACGCATGCGCAGTGGGGATTTCGGCACGGGGACCGGCAGGGAAGTTCGCGCATGCGCAGTGATAAGGCGCTAACGCTAGCCTACCAGGGAAGGCTCTTTGAAGGGACTACAAGTCCCATGAGCCTCAGCAGCACCCCATGTGATGCCAGGGAGCCAATAGGGCTGGAGGATTGCCCTGCAGACCAAGAAGGGATACATTTTGCGGGGTTTTGAAGGAGTTAGTTGGCGCCAGGAGAAGCTAGGGGAAGGAGGTAGGGTGCAGGAGTCAGTGACTCCCTGCACTAGGCCAGCAGCCCCCAAGGCCCCAGCTAGCCCTGAGTCACCCAGTAGTGTGAGTTGTGTCAGGGACAGCCCCCAAGTTAGGGACCCTGCCACTTACTATCTAGAGTCAGTTAGGGACCCAGCAGACGCTCCGCGTCCGTCCAGAGGTTTGGGCTCAGACCTTCGCTGTTGCTGCATCAGCCATCCGGGTGGGATCGCCCCGGACGGCAGTTCCTGTGTAAAGTCGACATCAGGATCCTTTGTGAAGTTCCTTGGCAGACCCGGGCAACGGAGTGCCCGGCAGGTAATCTACAAGTGCACCAACGAGTCATATCACATTCACACGGGACATAGTGACTGCGCAGTCACACATATCTATCTCACTTGAGGGTGGGGTAATACTGTGTGGGGTTACTGGACACTGGGTGGGATCATCCGGTGGAGGTGGAGGTAGCATCCTGTGCGACGCAGTAGTTAGTGTCTCCTCTATGGAGGGACACCTGTTATTATATGCAAAAGTACGTTTCCTATGCTCACAAGTAAAGTCATTGGTTGTTTTACATACTGTGTGTGGAGTGATATATATATATATATATAGTGTCCTGCGAGGAACCACTCCCCCTCTGGTGGGAGCCATCGCAGGTGGAGGCGCTGCACCAAGTACGAGGTTGTTCATATTGTGTCATACGTGCCCCAGGCTCTCCGTGGCGGAGGCTTAGGCCTCCTGTGAGCCTAACAGGTAAAGCACCACGCTGGGTAATGCATATAGATCCCCTCATATACACCCTATCTGTGATTGGGGGGGGGGGGGAATATGGGCGACATTTATTTGAACTTCATTACAGTAAAAACACTTGGCTTTGGTTTCATTTTTCTACTATTTATAATACCTGCTGGTGGCTCTTCTTTGCACTTTTTCTAGTTATATGATGTCTTTGTATATGGGGCCAAAACTAAACCCAGCATATAGATGTAGCAAACCTTGCCGTTTGTATTGCCGGAAAGGCTTAACACCTCGGAGGTCCCATTCAGAAGTATGGACCCCCCTGCACCACACACTGACCCCAGACGGCAAATTTTTGCTTTTTCGGCCGCAGCACCAGGGGACCATAAATATTGCTACATTGTACAATCTTACTAGGATTCATAAAGGCTCCTACTGAAGGGGCTTCCCCGAAATGTGCAAATAATCTTTTGAATAAGCCTCAAGCTCCTGTGAATTTGAACTGTGTGGCAGGTCTACTCTTTTGTAGGAGATTTATAAAGGGGCAGAATTATGTTCTATTCCATCAACATTAAACCTGGGGGGAGGAGGGGAATAGGGGACCCTTGCTCAGCTGGGGCAATATTAATAGCTGGTAGGTAAGGTGCTGCCTGGTATAAACGGTAGGAGTCAGACATGAAGATACCAGATAAGGTGAGCACTCAACAACCCTGTTAAAGATAACATGTAAAGAAAAGAAGACAGCGCACGACCTCTCGCTGCACGGACCACCGCATATCCTGAAATCCACACCTGTGAATCCACTACCGCGCAGACGTGTTCCAGTGCCGAGTGCTTACACCTGAGCTCACTCCGTCTGATACAAGAACCTCTGCAGTGACGGGAGTGGGAATCCATGAGGACAGCTGCTACACACCGAGTGGATTCGCTTAACATCTGAGCGGTAACATGTACCCAGAACATGCTCCGCCTAACTAATTGATTTTTTTCTGTACGTGCATATTATACCGCCTTACATTGTTTAATTATACGTTTTACACCGAGAGGTCGTGCGCTGTCTTTTCTTTCCTTTCTAAAAAAAAAAAAAAGATTCTTAAAGATCTATTGTATCCGCCATCACAATGCCACACTGTAATTGCCCTTACTGTAAATAACCCTTCCCTGTGTTGCTGGTGAAATCTCCTTTCCTCCTGTCTCGAAGCATTTCCCTGTGTCGTTCGTACTGTCCTTGGGATGCAAAGTTCTCTCAAAAGTTCCATGTATCGATCTTGAATACAGTACATTTGAAAAGATGTATATTCCCTCAGTCACCTCTTTTCTAATGTAAACAAACAATTATGATCGCCTTTCCACACTAGATGACCTTCCATCCCCTTTATTAATTGCATGACTCTTCTTTGCCCTTTGTTCAGTTCCATAATACCTTTAGGGAGCAATAGCCCACACTGTACTCAATATTCAAGGTGTGGTCTCACGGATGTATAGTGACAAAATTGTTATCTTCCCTTCCATCCATACCATTTTATGCATGATAATATCCCATTAGCCTTTGCAGCTACTACCTGACATTAAGCACTATTGCTAAGCCTGCTGCCTGCAAGCACTCCTAAGTCCCATTTAGTTGTAATGTAGCATGAGGATTCTTGCTTCCCATATCCATAACCATGCATGGATTTGTATTTCACCTTATCTGAGATTTGCCTGCCCAAGCTTCCAGTCTACACAGGTGCAGTCTGCAGAGGAATGACATCCGTGTCTGATTTTACTACGGTACATAATTTAGTGTTGTCACGTCAGCAAAGATGGCGAACTTGCTCTCTATGCCAACCTCAAGGTCATTAATAAACAAGCTAAAAGCAGTGGCCCCGATATGAAACCTTGAAGAACCCCTTACAATTTTAACCTAGTCTGAAAAGTTCCATTTATGACAACTCTCTGTTGTCTATCCTTCAACTAGTTTTCAATTCAGGTGCAAATATTTTTAACGAGACCACTTTCCTTTATTTTATACACTAACCTCGTGTGGAACCGTATCTAAAGCCTTTGCAAAATCTAAGTATACCACATCAACTGCATTACCTTGGTCTAAATTCCTACTTACCTCATCAAAGAAGCGAATAAGGTTATTTTGGCACGATTTATCCTCCATGCTGACTGTTACTAATAATTTTGTCATCTAAAAGGTATCCTTGATTATCCCTTAATAAACATTCAAGTAACTTCCTTGCTATTGCCGTCAGGCTTACAGGTCTGTAGTTCCCTGGTTGTGATCTACAGTAGCTGCCTTTTAAGTATAGGCACCACATCTGCTTTACACCAATCTGGTGGTACTAAGCCTGTGGAAATGGAGTCCTTGAATATTAAATATAAAAGTTTGGCTACAAAATAAATGTGTTTCTTAAGAACCCTTGGATGTATGCCATGAGGGCCAAGTGCTTTAGTTACCTTAACGTAAATCAAGCCGCCTTTGCACTTCCTGTGTTGACCAAATGTTGAGGTTGTGGCTTCTTGTAGTAAGTTAGCAATTGGCTCCAAATTACCAATAAATACCTGTTTGCAAAATCTGCCTAGTTGTGCAAATATAAGATTTAGACGTTAATGTTCTCATATACACCTTTGTCAGCGGTGCCATCTTGTCTTTGCCCATCACATGGCTCCATTGTGAAGCAATGCGTTGTAGGCCCTTCTGGCAGCAAAAAGAGGTTAAAAGGTCTGTGCTGAATGGCGCATCCTCGCTGGATTCATCACTCGACACCAATTTATAAGGCTTCTTTAACCGCCCTCCAGTGCTAGAGACCTGAATGAAAACCACTACTGAAACCCAAATCTTCCCTGCCCTCTATCCAGCCAGCACTTCCTCTCGGAAAATGATATTTAATGGTTATAAAACATTTATTTATTCTCGCAGATCTCGTACAAAATACCACTTGATTTCTTAAATCACCGACTCTGATCTCAGTTTCTCAATCTGAATGAAGCTGTTTTTCAGCCACACCAGGTGAAAGAGAAAATAATACATGTCATCTTGTGAGCAGCCCTGGATTCTTCAGCTCCCTGCGCGTCCCCCCGTCTCCAGCAGGTGGTGCTCCGCGTTCCTGCTGTGGTCGGAGTTAGTGTCCTTGAGTTACTGACTCTTCGGAGGTTTGAAATGTAGCCGGCAACGTTCACCGAAGACCTGGAGACCACGGATAGACAGTGATAGAAGTAAAAAAAACAATACATTAAATAAAAATGGTGTTGTGCATGAAAGAATCAGGTCTTAAAGCTGCAGTTCAGTCTTTTATTTTTTATTTATTTATTTTTTTACTTCAATAGTTTCATGTGTGCAATCTCTAATTACTTAAAGAACTGTATAGCTGCAGGTCAATTCATTCTCCATGTATTGATCGGCGAAATTTGGTGACATAATTAGTGAAGGGATCTGTTTATATTCTGCTTCAGTCCGTCAGTGGAAGCTCATGAATATTCATTGAGCACTCCTGCACTGACATGTGCAAGAGGGAGGGCAGGGCTGACAAAGGGGTGTGCCAGGGCTTGTGACAGGACATGAAGGGGCAGTGCGCCTTAGCAAATGCTTGTTAAAATAGAATACAAGAAAATTGGTCTTTCAAAGTTGTTTTTTTTAAAACAGAAAATGCTAAAAGTATTTTTTCTTTTTAATACATTTTTATTAAAATCTTACTGATTTATTAAAAAAAAAACACACATGCAGGATATTGACTGAACTGCAGCTTTAATGAGTTGGAGTTATCAGCAGTGTAATAGACTTCAATACAACCCCCAAATCTCACAGATTTCCAGGCCTTGGAGATTAAAAGCAAGGGAGGAAAACGATATTTTAGACATCATGTAATATACGTATCACAACTCTCAATGTATTCATTCTTAGGATTTGTAAGAGGTGTATCTGATATTTTAAATGTGAGCTGCAGATTTTCAGGCGGGTCTGAATTATAATATGGTGTGCAAGTTAAAGCAAACATTTGCAAACCAAGCAGAGTGGAGAAGATGGAGGGGCCACACATTTTCACAGCTGAAAATTAGCTTAAATTAAAATAGTGTTCAGTGAAAAATGCTCATTTCCTTTACTTCTATTTTGAAGACTAGTCGTAATGGCTACTTAGATTGCAAGCTCCCCGGGGCAGAGATTCTCTTGCTCTATTGCCGGATTGGTTGATGCTATTATTGCAGTAGAACTTCGTCTATTCTACGATCAATTTAGTGAAGCACTAATGCGCCAATTTTTTGTTAATATTCGCCGCAGTGTACCTGGCACTTGTTGACCTAATACAGTGACATCCATTTAGGTAACATCAGTTGATGGTCGACATTGTGCTTCTTATATATAGTGTTAATCTACATCATACACCTACAATTGCGCGCATTTTTATGGGGATTGAGCGAGAAATATAGATATGATGAAAAATGAAAGGGGTCCCTTTTTCCTGAAGACAGAGCATATCTTCTCAAACACACCTTTATACACCTGAGAAATATGCTAATGTGGATATGCAAAGTGTAATCAAACGAGTTAGATTTGCATATTCCCAGGTATCTCAGGTGTACTCCTCTCTGTGCACAGGCGTCTCTCCACGTGTTGTATAAAAGGTGTGTTTGAGGGGCAAAACATAGCAATTGGGACTAATCTCTGGATTTTAATCCGTTCGATGGCGCTTGCATGACAGATTGCAGAATCCCTATGAGGCCGCCCCTGGTGCGCACACACGACAGCGCAACCGCGTTTTGAAAAGACAAAACATTTAGTCTTTACAAGCGACGGCCGCGGTTTCAGCCAATCACGACGAACTGCCTCGTGACGCGTCTGCCACGCCTCCCCAGTCGCTTCCAGATGAATTCACACATCGCCCGGGCGAGAGGAGACCGCGATAAGCGTGCGCGAACGCGGGCCAGCGGGGGCTATAATCCAGGCCGAAGAGTCAGTCTCTCAGCGAATAGAAGTTTATTTGATCAATTCCTGAATATTCGTGGCAAATTCTAGTGTTGGCAAATAATTTGACCATCTCTAGCGCTGTATACAGTGCTGGCACTTCCTGCACATGGAGGGAGAGTAATGTGTGTCTAAAAGAAGCCTATGCAGCTATAGTGTGCAAAGCAAGGTACTGCAATATCAACCTGAATATGAGACCGCGTAGCTAGGGGACACTATATACCTTCCAACAATACCGGACGCTTTAAAGATGGGCTTTTGTTAGTGATAGAAAAGCCACAGAGCGCTGACTGGAGGGGGACTTTCTAAACTGAAAAAAGTGTCATCCTAACTTTGTCAGTACAATAAAGAAGTGGTAACCTGGGGACGCAAATGAAAAACTTGGGCTACTCCAACCATACCCCATACAGATAGGTAGGGGGGGAGATAGAACAGTCAACCTGACGTTGATCACGGGCAACTACAACATATATTCCTCCGGACTCATTTAAAGACTTATTTTGGCAACTTGGGTATAAAATCGAAGGATGTTACAACAGTAACCCAAATACAATCCTCTTACCTTCCAGCTTCTGTCGTTCACCACCTCTTCCACGTTCAGCTCAGACTGCATCAGTTTCAGCTAGGATAAGAACAACGCGGGGTAATGAGATTAATCGGGTTTATTCTTTGCACATAGAAAACTATGAACTTTTGACCTTTTTTTTGCCATGATGATTCTTTTATTTGCTGCTTTTATCTGAAGTGGTTTCTTAAGGAAAGTGATTTAATAGGTAATTATAGCCAGAGCGTTTAAAGCATCATACCTTGCGGCACTTTTTTTTGGGGAGGTGGGCGTTAATATATGCAGCATTTGATTACTGAAGAGAGGATGATTTCGGGCCTAAATAATAAAGATGCTATATTGTCTATATACATATATTCAGCATGTAGCTATTTAAAAAAAAGTCATTGAGAATTAATTTAGAAAATGATTAGCTGACTCAAAGATAAGCTGAAGACAGCCAGGTGTATACATGCTTTAAGCCTTGTATGTTTAATGTCGGCGAAGGGACGTTCTATACTGTGTGCGGCTGTGCGAACGCGCGTCCACGTGCCGCACGCTTTTTGTGTGTAGGCTGTGCACGAGTGTGTGTGTGTGTGTGTGTGTGTGTGTAAATAAGTTTCGAAATAAATAAATACTTTAATACATTTTTTTTAATAACATTGTACACACACACACACACACACACACACACACACACACACAACTTTCAGCGGCGCAAATTCTTTCTATTCTTCATCCTCTCCCCTGTCGACCGGTTCCACTCTCACTGCCGTGCGCGCGCGGCACTATTATAGAATGGCTGACTAACCTCAGCCAACTAAAACTGCCGCGCGCGCACGCAGTATAGAACCGGCCTAAGTTGCAACAGTTTGGGTTGAAAGGTTGAATACTTAGACAAGACAATAGAGAGGTGTTAAAAGATACGGAACACAGGATTAACTATAGTTACTTAGGGACAGAACAGTGTTTTCTAAATCACAGAAAATACTGCGAAAGGAAGACACTGTGTTCTAATGTTGTTGATTAACCAAGAGCATTTTGGGCTGACACGGAGAAAAACAGGTGATTACTACGTTAAGGCTACGACCCCAGTGCCTGCGCTGCACGCGCGCCTGCGAGGCTGGCGGAGGCTGGCGGCGCGTGCAGCCGAGTTCCCCGGTCTGCAGTGAGCTGCAGGGTGAAAGCCAGGGGGGGGGGCGTGACAGGGGCGCGGGCATGACGTCTCCCGGCAGGTTCGCCCTCGCCTTCGCGGGGGGGGGGGGGGGGGGGGGTGGCCTAGCCTTCCGTCACTAGGTCTGAACTCAATTTTCATGTATCCCTGAAAAACTGTCGGCTCAGCACGGCGGCCGCCCACCGCAGCGGGCCCGGCCCGGTTGAAAGGCGGCTCTTGGCCCCGCGGCGCCCGCCATAGCGAGCGCTGCAGCAGTCAGCGGGGACCAAGCCTAAGACTGTTGGAAGATAATCTATAAAGAGTATATTTGAATGTATAGATTCAGAATCATTTAACATCCAAGCCAAGAACAAGCAAGCCGAGGATTCTCCACTCTAACTACATTCTATACGCCTGAAGGGCTGAAATGAGGCTGTAACAGATGCTTTCTATTGTCTCTGATTAAATTGAGAAAAGAACCGGACCGTGGACTATTTGATATATACAGCTCAACCCCATTATAACGCTCTGCTCGGGGTCCAAAGAATCACATCGCGCTATGAGCGGACCGTGTTAAATACTTTATTGTACAATGCATACAATTGTACATTATTTCTAAGATACCAATAATCGTGCTGGAAAGTATTCATAAATACGAAAATTGGGAGCTACGCTGGCATCGCGGGGTAACGGATCGCGTTGTATTGGGGTTGAGCTGTATATTGAAAGCTGCCAACCTGTGATCAGTCAGTGAATATCCTGCTCTCTGGGTTCACCTAGTGGATCGCAACAACCACAATGTAACCTTAGATTACTATGGGTAACATTGTCTATTGTTACAGCTTTCAACTCAGCCACAGTTTTCTGCTTGGAACACTGCAACACTTAACCTGTTTGTGATCATTTGTTGCCAAAGCTCCTTAACTGCTGGGAAGAGGGCAGGGCTCAGAAGGGTGGGTGTACCGGAGCCTGCTATAGCAACCAAACCATGCGCAGTACATTACAAAATGGCATAAAAAACGTAAAAAATAAATTGTACACAATAAGTATTATCTAATACTACAGAACTGATTTAAAAAAACAAAAATTAGGCATCCGATTAGAGAAATGTAGATAACAGAGCACAAATGAGTAACTCTCTTAAAAAGAACGTTAGACCAAAATTTGGCATTAGAAAGATCTCATTTTCTTTTAAATCCTCTTTAAAAAGTGGAACCCATACACCCGGCTTTTACTTTCAAACAGAACTCCGAAATCCACTGTACCCAGATGGAGGCGGTGGGCCAGGAAGCCCCCCGTTTACATGCACTCGGACTCTCACACCACTGTACCCAGATGGAGGCGGTGGGCCAGGAAGCCCCCCGTTTACATGCACTCGGACTCATACACCACTGTATCCAGATGGAGGCGGTGGGCCAGGAAGCCCCCCGCTTTCATACATGCCCTTTCGACTCCACATCACTTGTATCCCAGATTGGGCGGTGGGCCGGAAGCCCCCCTTTTACATGCACTCGGACCTCACCATCACTGTAAATCCAGATGGAGGCTGTGGGCCAGGAAGCCCCCCGTTTACATGCCACTCGGACTCATACATCACTGTATACCCATATGGAGCGGTGGGCCAGGAAGCGCCCTGTTTACATAGCCACTTCGGTATCACACATCCACTGTATCCAGATGGAGGCTTTGGCCAGAAGCCCCCGTTTACATCACTCGGACTCAACACCACTGTCCCGATGGAGGCGTTGGCCAGGAAGCCCCCCGTTTACATCATCCGGACTCATACACACTGTACCCATATGGAGCGTGGCCGGAACGCCTCTGTTTACATGCACTCCGGACTCTACACCACTGTACCCAGATGGAGGCTGTGGGCCAGGAAGCCCCCCGTTTTACATTGCACTCAGCTACTCACAACCCCACTGTTACCCAGATGAGGCGGTGGGCCAGGAAGCCCCCCGTTTACGCACTCGGACTCATACAACACTGTACCCAGATGGAGCGGTGGGCCAGGAAGCCCCCCCGTTTACATGCACTCGGACTCATACACACTGTACCCAGATGGATGGCGGTGGGCCAGGACCCCCCTTATTACATGCACTCGACTACACATCACCTCTATATCCAGATGGAGGCGGTGTGGCCCAGAGCCCCCGTTTACATGCACTCGACTCATCACCACTGTAACCCCAGATGGAGGGGTGGCCAGGAAGCCCCCCGTGTATCATGCACTCGCTCATACACCACTGTACACACAGATGGGCGGTGGGCCATGAAACCCCCCGTTTACATGGTGCACTCGCGACTCAACACCCCACTCTATTCCCAGATGATGCTTTGGGCCAGGAAGCCCCCCGTTTACCACCACTCGGATCGCATACACCACTGTACCCAGATGGAGCGTGTGGCTGAAGCCCCCCCGTTTACAATGCACTCGCGACTCTACACCACTGTACTCCAGATGGAGCGGTGGGCCAGGAAGCCCCCTTTACCAGCACTCGGACTCATACACCACTGTATCCAGATGGTGGCGTGGGCCAGGGAGCCCCCCTTACATGCACTCGGACTCAGACCACCCACTGTAACCCATATGGAGGCGGTGGGCCAGGAGCCCCCTTTAATATATCACTCTACCTCTACACCACTGTACCCAGATGGAGCGTTGGGCCGGAGCCCCCCTGTTTACATGCACTCGGACTCATACCCACTGTACCCATATGGAGGCGTGTGCAGTGAAGCCCCCCGTTACATTGCACTCACACTCATACACCACTGTATCCAGATGGAGGTGGTGGGCCTGGAAGCCCCCCGTTTACACGCACTCGGACTCACACACCACTGTACCCAGATGGAGGCGGTGGGCCAGGAAGCCCCCCATTTACATGCACTCGGACTCATACACCACTGTATCCAGATGGAGGGGGTGGGCCAGGAAGCCCCCCGTTTACATGCACTCGGACTTATACACCACAGTACCCAGATGGAGGCGGTGGGCCAGGAAGCCCCCCATTTACATGCACTCGGACTCACACACCACTGTATCCAGATGGAGGCGGTGGGCCAGGAAGCCCCCCGTTTACATGCACTCGGACTCATACACCACAGTACCCAGATGGAGGTGGTGGGCCTGGAAGCCCCCCATTTACATGCACTCGGACACATACACCACAGTACCCAGATGGAGGCGGTGGGCCAGGAAGCCCCCCGTTTACATGCACTCAGACTCACACACCACTGTAGAACAGTATTAGCATTACACTGTTATATAACGATGTATGTCTGAGTGCATGCAAACGGGGACTTTCTGGCTCACCGCCTCCATCTGGATACAGTGGATTTCAGAGTTCTGTTTCTAGGGGTGCGCAAACCGGGGGGCCCGAGATTATTTGCGCGGGGCGCGGGGGTTACAGAGGCCCCACGCGCTTCCTGAAGGCATTTAAATTAAATGCCGGGGGGATCGGCAAAGGCCTCTAAGTCTCTCTTAGGCCAAGGACCCGCTTGCCGGCGGCGCATGCAAGTCACTGCACCGCGATCTGCGGTGAACTTGTTTCGGCGCGGGTGGAGTGACCAAAACGGTTCAGGAGGGTGCGACCATTATGTGGGGGGGGGGGGGGCATTACACGCAGCTTCCTTGCACTTCCCTCCCATGCCACCTCCCTCCCATGCCACCTCCCTCCCGTAGCTCCCCTCCTCATTGGCTCCCGCGCGTACCGTGGTTTCTGTTCATATGGCTTTTACCTTATATTATCCCGGTCACATTCATCCGCTTCGGAATTTTGATATAAATATATATTTTTGACGCTCGCTTGCAGGTCCTCATTACAGTAGTGTAAAAACTGCCCGATAGTGAAGCGGACCATGCAACAAAAATAATCGTTATTCAAAACGTCAAACAACAATAAAATGCTGATGTGAAAATAATAGAGTCATAAAAATGACAATCACAAAAAGGTCCTGCTCTCCTGGCTAAAGGACCTGCTCTCCTGGCTAAAGGACCTGCTCTCCTGGCTAAAGGACCTGCTCTCCAGGCTAAAGGACCTGCTCCCCTGGCTAAAGGTCCTGCTCCCCTGGCTAAAGGTCCTGCTCTCCTGGCTAAAGGACCTGCTCTCCTGGCTAAAGGACCTGCTCTCCTGGCTAAAGGTCCTGCTCTCCTGGCTAAAGGTCCTGCTCTCCTGGCTAAAGGACCTGCTCTCCTGGCTAAAGGACCTGCTCTCCTGGCTAAAGGTCCTGTTATCCTGTCTAAAGGACCTGCTCTCCTGGCTAAAGGACCTGCTCTCCTGGCTAAAGGTCCGGTTTATCCTTTCTAAAGGCCCTGCTCTCCTGGCTAAAGCCCTGCCTCTCTGGCTAAAGGTCCTGGTTATCCTGTCTAAAGGACCTGCTCTCCTGGCTAAAAGGACCTCTCTCCTGGCTAAAGGCCTGTTATCCCTGTCTAAGGGCCGATGCTCTACTGCTAAAGTCCATGGTGCGACCAAAACATTAATCCTAGTTAAAATGATTTTGTTTAACCACGTTAACTGGAGCGCCCCTTTCTCGCGGCTCTCAGGGGTTCCCTGATCCCGTGCCTACAACACAGCTGCGGTACAGGTGAGCTATTTTGCCTGTGTCACCTTTACCTTATTCCATCCACCGTTCCCGTTCCCCAATACCTTAGAGCGGGGGAGTGCAAACGTTTGTTGCTGCGCCCACCACCTCGACTCCTCCGGTGCTCTTGCCGCGCCCCCTTCCCCCCCCTAGCTTGGTGCGTCACGACACCACGTTGCCATGGAGACGAGTCCTAAAGCCGGCAGAATCAAGGTAAGTAGAGTTGCAGAGGGCTCACGCGATCCCCCAATTTTATTTAAATGTCTTGGTGAAGATACGGGGCCTCTGCAACCGTCGCGCCCCCCCCCCCCCCGAAAAATCCTCACGCCCCCCCCCCAGTTTGCACAGCCGTGTTAGAGCGGTGGATTCCAACCTTTTTGTAGGAACCCCAATCCCCTACTATTGCACGCCTGAGATCAATGCATTGTAAGGAACCCCAACCCTCTCTAATAGCGCGCCTGAATCAGATGCATTAAGGCCCCCAATCCCCTCTAATAGCGCGCCTGAGATCAGATGCATTGTAGGAACCCCAACCCTCTCTAATAGCGCGTCTGAGATCAGATGCATTGTAAGGACCCCCAACCCTCTCTAATAGCGCGTCTGGATCATATGCATTGTAGGAACCCCAACCCTCTCTAATAGCGCGTCTGAGATCAGATGCATTGTAAGGAACCCCAACCCTCTCTAATAGCGCGTCTGAGATCAGATGCATTGTAAGGAACCCCACCCTCTAATACGCGTCTGAGATCAGATGCATTGTAAGGAACCCCAACCCTCTCTATAACGTGTCTGAGATCAGATGCATTGTAGGAACCCCAAACCTCTCTAATAGCGCGTCTGAGATCAGATGCATTGTAATTTCTCTGTATTTGGTACCCTTTTTAAATTACAGGGAACCATTTAAAAACACTGCTTTGAGGTTATATACAGTATACACTACAATACCTCCACCCTCCCCCCACATTAATTCTACTAACTATGGTAAAGTGAGCTTGAAAAGCCCCAAATCCGGTGCTCAAAAAACCTAACATAGCGTGGGTATTGTATATAACCACTATTGGTACAAATGTCTCTCATGTATCAGCGGGGTATTATATTACAGTCCGTCTATGCGCAGCCCGTGAAGGCGAGAATGAATTGGTCATTGGGATACAGGCCTGTCACCGGGGCGGAAGACACACACAAAGCGCCCCGCATGAACGGGACTGCGTGCGCAATCAACACACGCCAATTGGACTAGGAATATACACAAAATATTGTCACCTGGCTTAGGATAAGCCAATGATGTTGAAGATAAAACAACTCACGATGCCGCTGTAGTGACTCCCCGCCGGCGTAGCTCCCCCAGTCACGACGCTCGCTGTAGTGACTCCCCCGTGCGAGCTCCCAGTCACGACGCCGCTGTAGTGACTCCCGCCGTGCGAGCTCCCAGTCACGACGCAGCTGTAGTGACTCCCCCGTGCGAGCTCCCAGTCACGACGTCCGCTGTAGTGACGCTCGCCGTGCGGCATCCCATCACACGCCGCTGTGTGCGCTCTCGCGTCGAGCTCCCAGTCACGACGCCGCTGTAGTGACGCTCGCCGTGCAACTCCTAGTCACGACGCCGCTGTAAGTGCCGCTCGCCATCAACTCCCAGTCACGCCCGGTAGTGACTCTCGCCATTCAAACTCCCAGTCACGACGCCGCTGTAGTGACGCTCTCCGTGCGAGCTCCCAGTCACGACGCCGCAGTAGTGACGCTCGCCGTGAGCTCCCAGTCACGACGCCTGTGTAGTGACGCTCGCCGTGCGAGCTCCCAGGTGATGGTAGATAACAGGACAAAGTCCAAGGAGGATTCGCCGGTGCAGCCAACGCAATGAGCAAATCCGGGACTAATGACTAAACGATTTATTGATGTTTTAAAAAGAGTGTCAGTACTGCTTATTTTATGTTTTTAAACATCAATCTTTTGGTCATTACGTCCCAGCGCCGCGCATTGCAGTGGCCGCGCATTGCAGTGGCCGCGCATTGGCGAATCCTCCTTGCACATTTTTTCCTGATTCTACCATACACACTAATTAGGAGTATAGTTAGACATGATGTGTTTAGTTACTACTGTATGCAGCAACTATATTTAATTTGATATTAAAGTTACATTTACCACATTAATTTCACCCTTTGCGCTATGTCCTTGTTTTATCATTAACCCACCAAAGGGCCCCTTTATCTGTGGTGTGCTGCGCCTCTCTGCCACTTGCATTTCTTAACTACGAATCCGCCTGAGAAATTATTATATCTCTGAAAATAAATGATATGTGTTGTTGCTTTCTCTCAGTTCGGGTTCCTCACATCACCCCACATCCATATTTACTGCTGTCATGTGTAATCACCTGCGGGACAAGCGTTTGCCTGTGTTTGAGGCTCCTCTCACCTTGTCTGCTCTTTCCTGAGCTGTTTAATTACCACTAATCTTCCGGGCTCCTTAGTCTTTCGTGTGAAGTCTATTTACCTTGTTCGAGGTCTGAGCTATGCAGCCCTTTATCACCTTCTCTCCCGTTTGTTGTGAGCGTCCCGCAGCTGGGAGAGGAAGAGAAGACGGGTGATTACGCAGCGGCCGGGAAATCGTCGGTTTAATGCACTGTACATGTCCTGCCAGCTGCACGCAGACAGAACTAAATATCAGCACAAATCAGAAACGTGTTGATTAGCACTTACCGACACGGGCAAACAATGTCTACATAGATAACATTCCCCCCGAGCATGCTGAAACAGCTCCCAAACCTGCTGCAAAAGAAAGGCAGAGAGATTGCAGCAGGAACACCGCACTGTACCAGCAAGGTCACAGGGACAGTATATTGAAATAGCGTTTTTAACCCATTTGGTGCAAGAGGTCAGCAGTGCATTGCAGAGCAATGAGGTTAATATATGCCCCCTTATTCCCCGCTGTTAACCCCAAATGCCAGAACATGGTGCTCTGCAACCTGCTGCACAAATTCACCAACAGAGACTACATGTATAAACCACACACGCTGATACACTGAAGGAGATACATAATCATAAAAAGCAATGCTCCTCCTCTAGATTTCCAATGGGGCCGGATAACACAATTCTGATTAGCAGAGCCACCAGCGCGTGTAATTTCCCATACATCCAAGACGTAAAAATAATTACACGTCATTCTGAAAGCGATTAGAACTCTGTTTCATATATACTTATATTACCCGAATTACAAGTGACATTCAGAGTCAACAATGCCACTCAGCTTCCTGAGCAACTTAAGGTATATTTTTCGGGGATCTATTAAATAATCTTCAATACGTCCTGGGGTGATGTGTCTGCAAAACCTAATTGCCATTTTATAAAAACTGCCCTTCAATTTCATATCATTGATTATTTTCTGATCCAGTGGTATATTGTAGATGCTGATATTTTTGGGTATATCATAGTGCTGATATTTTTGGTGACATTGGAAGCTTCACCAAATCATCTAAGCAGGGGGTGTTCAACTCCAGTCCTCAAACCTCCCCCAACTGGTCAGGTTTGCAGGATATCCCTACATAAGCTCATGTTCTCAATCCGTCCCTGCTTCAGCACAGGTGGCTCATTGATTGGTGCCACTTGTGCTGAAGTTGGGATGTCCTAAAAACCTGACCTGTTGGGAGCGGGCTTGAGACTGATGTTGAGCCCCCATGATCTTAACGGATTCGTAAAATCTATTTATGATACACCTTGTTCACATTACATCTGGAATAGCGATTACAGCACATATCAACACAAACCAAGCATAAGACAGCTTGGCTTCATTTCTGGTTTTAAAATACATTGAGAAATCGGAGGCGATGTCGATTTGCCAGGAAGCCACAAAAGGTGGGAAAAGACAAGTTTCCACTGAAGTTGTTGAAGTTCTTGGGAATGTATTTACCGGACAATATAAAAAGGGAGTTATTCCCCTGTAATATAAATCTCAGAAACCGAGGCCACGACACAGGATTTTCAAACATGGAAACATTTGCAAATATTTTATTTTTTTTAAAAGGAGAAATCCAAGCGCTTTTTATTTTTAAAATGTATTTATTACAGGATTGAAGCAGGGGGTCCCCGGGAACTGAACCCCGTTAATTTCAGCTCCGGGGACCCCCAGCTTCCCGAGATACTTATCTCCGTAGGGGGTGCCAGTAGCAGCTCCGGCTGAGCTATGCAATTAACTGGATTACAGTTTTATTTTGTTTATGAATTAGAATTTGTTCCCTAGGATGTTCAGTCCCTAAAAGGTGCAAAGTTTGCAATATGTTTGCTCAACTGTGTGTCTGCTGCACGAGTAGCTGTTTTGAGCAATTCCAAAGTGCGGGAAAACAGTTTCCGAAACAGCCAACACAACATAAACATTCTTCAATGTGCAGGTCTCCACTAAGACAGAGATACAAAGTAGCACTCACAAGTTTATAATGCAATTCTCCACCTGATGAAAGGTCCACATGAGACCCGAATCGTTGTCACTCCACTGTTCTTGGCTGTCACATTAAAACGGAGAATTGCATTATGAGCGTGTGAGTAGAGCTCTGCTTTGTATCTCTATATTAGAGGAGACCTGCACTGTGAAGAAATTGTTTAGCAGTTTTGAGCACCACGTTGCTAAAAAAAAAAAAAAAGAGAGAGATTGAGTTTTGCAATATTTTGTCCTCTATTACAGCATTGCACAAAGTGGGGGGCGTGAGATTGTTCTGGGGGGCGCAGCGTTGCAGGGTCCCCACGCTCTTCCCCAAGACATTTAAATTACATGCCAGGGGGTCGCGTGAGGCCCCTGCAACTCTAAACTTACCTTCACTCTTGCGGCGTCAGTACTTGTGTCCATGGCAACGTGGCGTCATTTGATGCCACGCGAGGTAAAGGGGGGGGAGGGGAGAGAGCGCACCCCCAGAGCAAAACAGGCAGAGGGGGCGCATCAAAAAACGTTTGCGCGACCCTGCTCTATTATTACACGAGCGCACACCATGTAGAAAAAATTGCAACACTCACAAATTGTTTGGCAACGTTGTGCTTAAAAACAACTACTGGGATTTTCATTAATTATGGTAAAAAAAATGTAACCCTAACTTTTGTCCAATTTCAGCTTAAACCGAGACCAAACGTTATAAGCATTGGAAAAGCGAGTTTCTAAGACAAGCAGGTGAGACCCAGAGCTGTCAGAAGCCAATCTCTGGACCACTGATTCAGCTCGGAGGAGACGGGAACTTACAGACTCGTACAGCAGCTTGCAGGTTTGGCTGGCATCAATTGTGCCAGCGAAGGATGTGGTGGGGACGGACGAATTCAGCTCGTGGACTATCCGGTCATCAATGGTCCTCATTGCCCGGAGTACTTCCTACATAGCATAGAAAGAAAACACACACTTGGAACGCTGGAGCAAAGCAGCTGATGATAGGCAGCTCAATGGAGTTATATGGTTTGATCATTTGCATCGGTGGTTATAGAATTCCGGCACTTTTACTTGTTTTGCACTTTTAACGGGCAATACCTCCCTGGATGAAAGTGTACAAATAGCAGTGATATGTTGAAGGCAGGCTGGTCCAAGTTCAGTCCTCAGGGACCATCAACAAAGCAAGTTTTATAAATGTTTTCTAATTAAAAAAATAATGCGTCCATGCCCTGTTCCCTCCTCTCCACCACAACTTATGTGTTCTCTCCCATCCCATCTCTCCATGGAAGGTCCCTTTCTTCCTCCCCCCCCCCCAGCCCAGCCATCCATCCATCCCCACCTAGCCTTGTCTCCTGCTCCTTCCTCTCTCTCACCTCCTTCCTTTCTCTCTTAAATTACTATCAGGGATTACAGAAAAATGGAAGGTTGCAGCGTCCCAGGAGGACAGACAGTTACAAAAAGTGTTCAAAATCTATAAATCCACAAAATGCTAAGCACTGTTTCATTGCAATGTGAGGAATGTTGGAATGTTATTTTTCCGAACCTGAAATTCTGTTTTCTGTAACAATTTTGAAAAGTTTAATGTATAGTTAAAAATGTATATCCCTGTAAAAACAATAAAATAAAAAAAAAGATTGAAACAAAAAATGTGTTTACCTATGAATTGCCTTTCATCCTTCCTGGTTTAAGGGTTTCATTTTGGTTATTTGTGCCTTTTCTTATTTTATTTTTATTAACCACAACCTGCCACCTATAAGTATTTTCAAAGCATTTGACGTTATTTTTTCTAAACACGATGGGCTGAGACGTGGTAGGGATTTGATTTCTTCTGGCTGGCATCTTTTGAGCGTCGTTACTGTGGGTGGATAAAGAGTTTGCACAGATCGAGCTCTCTCCCTCTCATTTTTACTAAATTTCCCACCAGCAGAGGGCAGGATAAAGGTAAAACAAACAATTGATTAACAAACACACTCCCCCATTGAAAGGCCCTAAAAGAAAGGGGTTTGTGCCTAGTTTATATAAAAACAAAACCAGACAAATCTTTGCTTTCATTATGGTTGTATTTGTTTAAGGAAGCCAATTCTTCACAAAAAATGTTTTGGGTCAGTTACCAGTGACTCCACCTTTCAAGTATCAACCAATCGGAGATAATGGGCACTTATACCAGAGGGTACGAGAGGTGCAGAGATCCCCACGGCGGTGCATGCCTCCACATGGGTAGAAAAAGTTGTAGAAAGTAAAAACAATAGTTTTATTGGGTATATTAAAAATAAAATAAGGCACACAATTGATAGTGTGTAAGAAATTAAGGAACGGGGGTGCTTCTCCTATTGGTCAGTAGCGTAAGTAATGCGCTCCGCCACTATCCTGGGATCAGATAGAGGGATTAGTGAATATACACTGTGTGATTCCCTGGTATTCAGTCATTGTAGCTACTGTCTCAGTGTATATGCCTTAGGCCTGGGACATAGTGAAGTGAAGAGCGCTGACGCTCATGCTCACCTGCTTATGCTCACGCAGTAGATTTTTCTTGTCCCTGCATGAGCGTCAGCGAGCGCGCTTGTGTGCAGGGTGGGAGCCGGGCGGGAGGCGGGCCAGGAGGTGGGGCTAGGGCGCCACGTCACCGACTGCCATTGGCTTTTGGCAGTCACGTGACCAGCCCTGCGCTTGCATGAGCGGCACAATTTAAACTTGCCTGTCTCCTGCTTTTCCACACGCCTCCGCACGCCTGCGGAAGCACCCTCCAAAGCCGCGCTGATAGGAATAATGTTTCCCCTCAGCGCGGCTCAGCGCGGCTTCAGTCTCTATGGACTAAGGCTAAGGCCCCGCTCCCAGAGTCAGCGCGCCCACACTGCAGACAGGCGGGGCGCTGACATACACAGACCGCGATATGCGGTCTGTAGGGAGCGGGAGCCGGAGGTGGGCGGGAGTGGGAGGTTTGAGCAGGAGGGGGCGTGGCTTGAGCGGAGGGACCCGCTGCTCTCCCCCCCCCCCCTCCCTCCACGGCTCGGGCTGCTGATTGAAGGTAAGTAAAGCAACACACACACAGACAGACAGACAGAGGCAGGCACTCACGCACTCAGACACACACATACACACACGCAGGCACTCTCTCACACACACACTCATACACACACGCAGACACACACACACAGAGGCAGGCACTCACGCACTCAGACACACACACAGAGACAGGCACTCAGACACACACACAGACAGGCACTCACGCTGCTTTCACTCCACACTCCTCCCCGCTCCCCGAAGCCTCTCCTCCTCCCGAAGCCTCCCCTCCACTCCCCATTGGCTCACAGCCACACCACGTGACGCGTCAATGCTAGGGATCACCATTCTCTTGTATCCCATAGCGGCTGACGCGCCACAGCGTTTAGTAAGCTGTGCAGCCAGGGGGGATCGGGACCGGCTCCGCAGGATTCCCCTGCTGGTGGGGAACTCGCGTGTGGCCGCCCGCGCCGCCGGGCGCACCGGGTCCCAGGCCTTAGGCTGCTTTATAGTGCGACCGGCTATGCGACCGCGTGACGTCAGTCGTCGCCGTTGTAATAGCTATTCCGGCTAAGGCTCCGCTCCCAGAGTCAGCGCACCCGCACTGCAGACAGGCGGTGCGCTGAGATACACAGACCGCGATATGCGGTCTGTAGGGAGCGGGAGCGGGAGGTGGGCGGGAGTGGGAGGCTTGACAGGGAGGGGGGGCATGGCTTGAGCGGAGGGACCCGCTACTCTCCCTCCCCTCCCTCCCTCCACGGCTCGGGCTTCCAAAGAAAAGGAGGCTGCCTCTTTTCCTTCAGCCTGGATGATTTTGACCCTTGCTGCCTTCTGACATAGGCAACGTTAAGGATCTTAATTATTTGGGGATGGAGGGGTCTGTGAATTTCATGGGGGTGAGTGGGTCTGCATGTTGGAAATCTGTGTGGGTATTAAGAGGCAAAACAAGTCCCGTGGCTACAATGCAACATATGTATACAGTACTTAATCTGCAAGAATGTGATGCAGAAAGGATCCGGAGCTGGAGCTGCTGAGGGTAACTTTACACACACAGGCAGGCAGGCACTCACGCACTCATACACACACACGCGCGCACACACAGGCAGGCACTCACACACTCATACACACACACGCGCGCACACACACACAGGCAGACACTCACGCACTCATATACACACACACACAGAGGCAGGCACTCACGCACTCAGACACACACATACACACACAGACAGGCACGCACGCACTCAGACACACACACAGACAGGCACTCACCTGCTTTCACTCCACACTCCTCCCCGCTCCCCGAAGCCTCTCCTCCTCCCGAAGCCTCCCCTCCCCATTGGCTCACAGCCACACCACGTGACGCGTCAACGCTAGGAAACACCATTCTCTTGTCTCCTAGCGGCTGACGCGCCACAGCGTGTAGTCAGCTGTGCCGCTAGGGGGGACCGGGACCGGCTCGCGAGGATTCCCCTGCTGGTGGGGAACTCGCGACATGGCCGCCCGCGCCATCGAGCGCAGCGGGACCGAGGCCTTATAGTTCATGAGACGAGAGGGCGACCAGGGGGTGTGGTGGAGGCGTGGCCATGCACAGTTCACCCTCATTGGCTGAACCGCTCACGTGCCACGGCAATTGACGAAAAGTCAAAATCCTTTGACTACCGGCGATCTTGACCGCTCCGTCGTACCCACTATGGGCACCCGCGACAGACTGCATGTACTTGAAAGGGCGCTGCGCAACGTCGCAGTCGCCAGCACTATAAGCGCAGCCTTAAATCCTGGTGATACAGTTGCAGTTAACAAAACTGGGCTGTATTCAGTTTTGTTTCTAATCCTCAAACCACAGAAGTGGCAACTTTGTTGCCTGGAAGGAAAATACAGGTACCCTGCGTAGTTGTAGCAACAAAATGGATAAATTAAGAGGTTTACTGTGTGCTCATAGTGTTGGAAAATGAGCTGTAGCTGTGGGCAGGTTTTATTGTTGTGTAATCATAACAGCTAATCTTAGTGTAGTTGCTGTAGTGTATAAAAAGGACCCATCAACATTTGCCAAAACTAAAGATATACCTGGGAAGAAATAAACCCGATCAAAACATGAAGCAGCTATCGTGGGAATAAAGAAGGATCCATGTGCATAGATACGCTTAGGACTGACTCATCCAGAAGGTCCTATGTATGCCCAGAGGAACGCATTCTCCCCATTAGCAGCAGTGAAGTGGCACAATCAATCTACAAACAGTCTTACTAGGCAAAAGACCTGAGCAATTTAACTATTGTCACTACTGAATCAAGGAGTAGATTACCACTTTGACAGTACCCACATCAACAACTGTGCTAATAAAGTGACTAAAACTTTATACACTAAAGCTACTACACTAGGATTAGCTGTTATGATTACACAGCAATAAAAACCTGCCCACAGATACAGCTTATTTTTCAACACTATGAGCACACAGTAAAACTCTTAATTAA
The DNA here is from genome assembly GCA_036426205.1 of Ascaphus truei. NCBI lineage: Eukaryota > Metazoa > Chordata > Amphibia > Anura > Ascaphidae > Ascaphus > Ascaphus truei. The sequence goes on from CM071569.1 coordinate 284,205,056, forward strand.
TCCATTTAGTTGCTACCACTACGCAGGGTACACGTTTTCTCCTTCCAGCCAACAAAGTTGCCACTTCTGTGGTTTAGAGGATTAGATACAAAACATGCGGCTTTCTGGAATGCAGCCCAGTATTTTGTCAACTGCAACTGTATCACCAGGATTTAAGGCATATACCCCGAGACAGTAGCCACAATGGCTGTATGAATATAAGGGAATCACACAGTGTATATTCACTAATCCCTCTATCTGATCTCAGGATAGTGGCGGAGCGCAGTACTTATGCTACTGGCCACTAGAAGAAGCACCCCTGTCCCTAAATTTTACACACTATATAAATTAATATATGGCTTATTTTATTTTAAATATACCCAATAAAACCGCCGTTGGGATCTCTGCACCTCTCGTACAACTGCCCATTATCCTAGGATATTTCCCAGGTAGCACCCCCTCTACTTACTAACATTTGGGATTTTGCACCGAGGTTTCTACACCTTTCTACCTATTAAAGATAGGTGATAGAATTAGCCAAATGAATGATGTCTGGGTCTTCTCTGGGAAACCAGGAGTGTAACCAACAGAGATAGTATTATTATGCAGCCAAATGGGATTAATGCAAGAAATATTGGTATTATTGTATGTCAGGTAAAATTAAAAGGGTAGCACAAATCTAGTATACACATATAGAAAGTCAAGTAAAAAAGCGGAAGCACACCAATAACGGTAAAGTATTTTCAAAGCAGCGGGGGGAAAAACTGGGCCTTGTAGCAGGAAGAAAAACAAAACCATAATTTCCTACTGTCAGCCTTCTGTGACCTTGGGCAAGTTACTTTATCTTCTCTTAACTTACTACAAAAACATTACAATGCAAACTATTTTGGGAAATGATTCATTTGACCCATACATTTTACAATGTCACAGCAGAATACATTATGATTACAACACCTGGGGCCTTTCTAGATTTGGACTGATTCCCTTATGCGAAAAGGGTGTAGAAATAAACTGAAGGTCATAGTCCTCTCCAACTCACAGGCACAGAAGTCAGCCTGATTCTGTCGGGAACATTAAGGTCAATGGAATTTTCTCACGATAAAATATTTTTTTTCCTTATATGACATCGACAGTGAAAACAGCGGTGTACACACAATGTTGCAGACACACATGCCTGCCGCGCAGAGATTACAATCGAACATTGGTGCTTCGGGCACAGGTAAATGAAGCGATTTGCCAAAAGTCACAAGGCGTTTGCACTGGGATTCTCACCAGGTTCCCCCTGTTCAAAGGCAGCCCCTTCAATCTAAAACATATGGGAAGTCTACAAAGTGCAGCCCCTGAGGCGGAAATGTATTCATCTTTTTGTATTGTTGCATTAATACAGTGATCAATGTGTGGATAGTACTTCCAGCAGCAAAGGGTTAAACAGTGTCAGTGCTGGGGGGGAGAGGTTTTAATTAAAAAGCAGTGGTACTCTGTATAACCTCCACCACAATCACAGCCCCCCCCCCCCCCCCTGCTACAAGTGTCTGCAATGTAACTACTAGGAAAGCAGGCAGGGGGAGAGAGCGACGTGACCGGCTCACTGCCCTGCCCTCTCTGAGCTGCCCACTGGGGGGGAGGGGGGTCGTTTCAATGACCACTCGTGATTCATCCAGCGTGGAAGCCTCAGGAAGGCGCCCCGCTCCTCGCACACCTCTTGCCGGGTAACCCCCTCTCACGGCCCCGCCCCCTCTCCCGAACTCACCTGGAACTCCGTGAAATCCTCGCAGCTCAAACCTTCACTGGGCGCCGCCATGTTGGAAAAGGCGAAGGACCCCACCCAGCCGGCCTGGGTACTCCCACTGAGGTGTCTGAGGCGAATGCCAGATTGGAAAAGAAAACACTAGCCCTATATCCCTGCACGCAAATAATAATAATAAATACAGTGAGTACTTCAGGCAAGTTTAGCTGACTGGTGGAAAAGGTTTGCAATGAAAACACACAGGATATTATTTAAACATCCTACTGATCAGTAATGGGATGTGAAATGTTGACTCTGGAAGTCTGTATTTCTCACTTTAACCAGTGATCTGAGCTTCAATAGATTCTCACACTTACAATAAATCCATTCCGAAAATATCTGAAGCTAGAAGATGCCAGGTGATGATTGTAAGGCCGAGTCCATAGACAGACAGGCCGTGCTGAGGCGTGCGGATGCTCCGCGCTGAGCCCCTGCATCCTCAATGAGGATGCCTTGAGAGGGGGCTCACGCGAGCGTCCGCAGGCGTGCTAATGAGATGGAGGTTTCAGCCGAGCGCCAAGCTGTTTTTCAGCGCGCTGTCAGCTGAAACCCTCCAATCACAGCACAGCAGTGTCGACGTCATGGCGCCGTGACGTCGTCAGTGCGTCGCGGGCGATTGGCCCAGCGACGTCACTGCCCCGCCTCCAACCACCTCCCCCCGGCTCCGATCGCGCCCGCTGGCTCGCCTGTATGGGCATGAAATCGCCCAGATTTCAGCAGGCGAGCCTCCGCGTCAGTGCGGCTCGGATCGCCTCACCCCTCTATGGCCCGGGCCTAAAGCCTTGACTCGTTGTTTTACACTTCTAGCAGAGCTGTAAAAGATTTCAATCAAAGTGAGTTTGGATATAATAAAGAATAACATACGATAGGTAGTAGATTAATAGCCTATTAGCAATTCCTGTTTGTATTACATGATTCCACACATTAGAACACACAGCTTTCACAAGAAAGTACCTTGCAAAAATTATATAACACACTTTATTTGGTGCTTCAACGTTTCGGTTTCAAACTCAGACTTTTGTCAAGATGGATTTGCGTTGGGAGACCGAAACGTCAGAACCATTGAATAAATGTTGTTATATAATTTTTGCCAGGCCTGCGGAGTGCCAGTGCTTTATTCTGAAAGCTGCTTGTGCTACTCGGTGATAATGTCTCCCTGATAATGTCTCCCTACCTCCGTGTACCGAGGCATTTCCTTATTGTGTCCCGATGATGCGAGTGCACCTAACTCCCTCAGATTTTATTACATGACTGGCACAATTTCCGTGTGTTAAATCCCATATGGCATGTATGCCCTTCAACTGTACCTGTAGCGCAGGCACTGTCTGTGCCTATGTTCTGTGGTTGTTCAATTCAGCTGAACGTCTTGTACCTATATTTATTTCCTAAAATGTTGTTGTGTGTGTGTGTGTGTGTGTGTGTGTGTGTGTGTGTGTGTGTGTGTGTGTGTGTGTGTGTGTCTGCAATGTCACCTTCCTGATCCCACTGACTTGGGCCCTTAAGAGGTTGAAATGTTTAATCCATTAACGTTTTTAGAAGCGCGAAAAGGGGTTTAATTTACATTTAATACTGCCCATGTTAACGCGGCTGTACTCATGAGCCCCAGCCCAGACCCTAAAATGCTTCTCATGTAGACTTTACATTGGCGGCTGCCAGTTAGCAGGCACTGAGCTGGCCAGCCCCAGCAGGTGGGCAGCAGCAAGGACCCCGCCTCCGCCATGGCGTTCCTGAAACGCACATTGCATTCCGGGGATTCTCTGACACCTCCCCCCTCGCGCAGTTAAGGGGGCAGCGGATTGGCCGCTGCAGTATATTCCCTCCCCGGGGGCGGGGTCAGTGTGACCACGGTGACGTCACTCCTGACCTGCATCACTGACACACAGAGCGACGCTCCGAGCGGAGAGGAAGATGTGGCACTCCGCGCTGAGCAAGACCGGGCTGCGCGCGGTGGCGGGTGGGTAATAAGACACGTGACTCCTGCTGAGTGAGGAGGCGTTTAACTCTTTGCGTGCCGGGCATTACACAGTCAGGGTATTGGTGGGGGGGAGAAGGGCAATAACATCTTATCAATCGTCAGCATATGTTTCTTATGTATAATCTTATTCATTACAAATAACCGGAATAAGTGCAACAGGTACCTGAGAACATGGGGCACAGGGACACCCAACCCCTGAAGTGCTTACAAGCTGTTGCGGGTACAGTAAGTCTGTGCTAAAGAGCTTGCAATCTAATCTTTCATGGCGTAGGCTACAGAGATTGCTGTGGGTACAGTAAGTCTGTGCTAAAGAGCTTGCAATCTAATCTTTCATGGCGTAGGCTACATAGATTGCTGTGGATACAGTATGTCTGTGCTAAAGAGCTTGCAATCTAATTGGTGTAACAAAAAAAAGTGACAGAGGTCACAGCAGTCCCCTATTAATTGCACTCAAGGCAAAGCCACATTAGGGATATCACTATATTGCTTATGTGCTATTATTACTATTATAGCTAGCAGTGTATGTCCCAACCTTTATTTGTTGCTACTCTCCTCCCACCCGCTCCCCTTACAGGGGTATTTTAACATTATACGCATTGTTTTATTTTTATGTCTCTCGTTTTTCGGCGTTATTATGGTTCATTAAAGTTTATTTTTTATTTTTTGGATTTTGTTAGTGGATGTCATTGTTATACTTTAGGCTATGAGACATTCTCTGTGGACACATGGTCATTTTAATTGGATTATGTACTATTTTTTTCAGACATTAGTCTTTCAGTGGATATTGTATCCTTAAGCATCTATTCTATTTCATCTGGGACTTTTAGTCCATACTGTGGATATTAATATCTAAGTTATTTATTTTGACTTTGCCTTGAGTGCAATTAATAGGGGACTGCTGTGACCTCTGTCACCTTTTTTTTTTGTTACATTATTGTCTCTTCCCCGTGCACCAGGCTCACTTTATATTACTTGATATTATGGTTTTAGCGGCGTCCCACTCTTCTATTTTTCCAATCTAATTGGTGTGCCTGAGGCACAGGGAGATAAGGCGACTCCCCCCTTTCAACCTCTCCCTTCCCCCCCCCCCCCCAACTTTCTTTCACAGTTCGGGTAATATTAGCCCATTTTTAGGATATGTTACATTTGTAATTCATGTTGCTGATCAGCCTGTGCTGCACATTAATACACAGGAAAGAGAATGTGAGGCTTAAAGCATCGTTGCCTTCAAAAATAATATACGTGAATGTGTGTATATTTTTCCCTAGGTGTACAGAACTGTTAATTTCCGCAGCGGGGACCCCCTGCTCCTGGGGACACTTTCCTCGCCAGGTGATGCCGGTATCTGGCTTCTGTTTTTTCGGTCTCGCGTCACGCGGGCCAGTGGGAAGCCGCAAGGGATGACGTCACCGCTTCCTATGTAAATAGATATTTTCCGCGCCCAGCTCTGGGGCTGCTACCGGCATCACCTCCCAATGTAAGTGTCGGGGGGCAGGGGGGGGGTCCCCGGAGCTGAAATCAACGCAGTTCAGTGCTGGAGACTGCTGGCCCTCACACCTAGTTTAAAAAAATAACAGGAGGTAAAGAGAACCAAATCGCTGGTCCTTTAACCCTTTGAGTGCAGGAGGGGCTATGGCACCAGTGTCCAGCACATCGATATAATGTGCGCTCCGTGGAGCCATTGTATGTTCTCAGCGTTGCTGATGCTAGAGGAAGAGAAGTGGGCTTTTGTCGTCTCTTCCAATCGGACCCTGCGGAGAAATGAATGTGATCCGCTCTAGAGAAGGTATGACACGTCCGTGGCATCGCTACCACATCATGGGGCCCCTGGGGTGACAGACCTCATGACATGGTCACTACGTCAGAAGGAACCTAAATGCTTACGGCGCTCTTCTTGGGCGCCATAACTTCAGCCAGAAAAGTGGCGGAGATCAACAAAACAGCTGGATGTGATTGTTTCATCAAGACAGAGTGGTACTAAGAATGGGACCGGAGTTTCCATCCATAGCGGCATCATTTCTTTCATATCGATGAAGATCTCCTCCTGCCCTCTTTTTTCAGATCCTCAGATGGCAAAGGAAACTGAATGTCACTCCTTGAATGTCGTGTGACACATGTACAAGTGTATCTAGACGAGTCGGCAGCCTGGAGGAGATCAGACAGGTGGTTCTGTTTTCTGGCGCTACGAAAAGCATGGCCGAGTAAGGATTCCCCTGCCTGGGTGCTGGAAGCGATCGTGCTGGGAGCCGGCGGGAATCGGATCTCCTCTTTCTGTAAATGCTTGCTTTACGCGATCTCTTTCCACGTCCTGAGCGGGGAAGGCAGAAGCATCTCCTGCAGACGTGTGTAGGGCACATGCATGCTCCGATATTCATACCTTTTTACTTAAGCAGCGCCAACAAGCATTTTGTTTTCTTTCCTGGAAGAATCCTTTGGTAGGGAGGGGGCTTCGGGCTGTTTTTTATTTTAGTATTTGCTGAGCGATTACCTACATGCGCGTGCTGCGTGGGGCGCAGAAGAAAAGGCATTTTCGTACCGATTTTGTATATATTGTTTTTCTTGTATAGCGCTGACTGTGTATGCAGCACTGTACATAAAATGTTGTTGGCACAAGTCCCTGCACCAAAGGGCTTACAATCTCTCTTTACATATATTTTGGGTTTTTTTCACAAGCAGCTGGCACAGGGAAGGAGGATATTCTTCTAGTACAGAACTCGTCAACACAGTTTGTTTGGTTCCCTTATGTTGTGAGTTTGTGTTTATTGCATAGAACACACTTCGGGGTGAGGTGGAAAAGTCCTTTTATAGCCGCTACTCTGGAGGTCCAACGCGCCTGTCCTACCTGATGGGAGGAGCTGCGATCTCACAGGTGTGTGCTGCTGGGACTAGAAGGAGAATATCCGAAATTGTCACATGCAGCAACACAGGCTCAGTGTCCTACTTGTAGCCATAGTCTCGGGTGTGTGGTGTGTCAAGGTGTATTACATGATCACACCGCCATCACAACATTGTCAAGATGCCATGTAGCATCATTTTTATCAGAAACGGTCAACGTGTAAATAAAAAGCAGATCCTCCTGCAATCTGCTGTACTTCATCTGCTGTACTTGTACTCCGATTAGAACAGGAGCAAATGGTGCCTGGTAAGCATCTGCCTCCTGATCAGCTCCAATTAACACCACATGGCTGTAGTAATCCGGTCCATGGTGTGCCGCGGGAGGGTGGCAGGCAGGAGAGGGAGATTACGTGCGCAAAACATGTTCAAGGGGTTGGTTTTCTTAAATAAGATCACAACAATATAACTTCTAAAGTAAATAGAACCTACTTAATTCAGCAAGGACGTGTGCAAATAATATAAATAAGGTCATTGTCATTTAGCCGGCAACGTGTTGCGTTCATTCTTCCAGAACGGCTTCTGGGGCGATGATCGCAATCCCGTTAAATACCGCTCCTCTGAAATTGCTCGTAACCGCAGGAGGAATAAAAGACGTGAAATCATCCAATTGTTACAAAAACGTAGAGCACAGCGTCTCCTTCCTTACTCAGAGTGGAGATTAGTGTGCGCTTTGTACTCCTATCGCCTTCCCTCTTTTTTCTCTTAGGCCGCGTCCATGCTGCCTGCTCGCGAGCGCGAGACGGAGCACCGCGGCGCTGCGCTTGCTTGCAGCGGAGGCGATTCCTGGACTGCAGGGTAGTACAATGGAGGGGGGTGGTGTGCCGGGCACATCACCTGTGCGGTTCGTCCTCCTTGGCTAAACCACGCACGTGACCAGCCCATCGCGCAGCAAAGACAAAATATATTATGTCTGCACGCAATGCGCCTACCCACGCTAACGTGCACGTGCGAGAAGTATGGACGCTCCGATTGATTTACATTGATTTGATCGCGCAGCTCGCGCTGACGTGGCCTAAGGCTGCGGTCCCAGTAACCGCCTGTGCGCACGGCGCGGCGTGCATTGTGTGTGTAAGCACCGCCCCTCAATGGGGCTGGGCCCACTACGCACCGTGACGCTGAAGGTGCATCCGCGCCGTGCTGCAGGGTTTTTCCCAACTCAATCAAATTGAGTTTACTCCTAGCGACGGAGGCGTGGCCACGCCCCCACCGGCGGTTCACCCAATGAGGGCGAACTAGCCGCGTGACGTAATGGCCACGCCCCCGCAAATCCCCGACCACGCCCCCTCCCGTCGCAAGATTCTCCTCGCAGATCGCGGTTAGCGCTGTGACACGCGCTGCCCCCCCCCCCGCCGGGCGCGCGTGTCACAGACATTACTGGGACCGCAGCCTTAGAGTATTCGCTCCAAAAACACACAGCAGCATACTGCATGCAGCATGTAACACCTACTATAAGGCAGGGTTGACCAGCTCAAGTTCCCAAGGGCTACCAGCAGGTCAGGGTTGATAGAGCCACTTGTGCTGAAGCAGAGAGATCCTTAAGACCTGTTGGTGGCCCATGAGTGACTGGAGTTGCCAAGCCCTGCTATAAGGTGGCACGGGCTGCAGGCCCAGTTGGCTGGGAATGGGGTTAAGAAAAGGGTGATCAGAGTCAGGGAATGAGACCAGGGCACAGAGGGGGTCTTTACATGATGCCATGCCTCCTTTCTTTAAGAGAGATCAGCCGTGCTGAGGTGGAGAGCTGTACCCCTCCCGAAGCCTCTGAGTGCCCAGGATCCGGTGACCAGGAGATGGCTGTGCAGTAAACCAGAGGCAGATAAACCTAAGGAGGCCGGTAAGTGCTGCTGGGTCTCGGTGGCCTCTGGGCCTCACTGTTATGCTCGGTGCTGTTCTTTCTGCGGGTGCTGTTTGGGCCTCGCTGTTATTGCTCTGTGCTGCGGGTGCTGTTATTGCTCTGTGCTGTTCTGGCTGTGGGTGCTGTTTGGGCCTCGCTGTTATTGCTCTGTGCTGTGGGTGCTGCGGGTGCTGTTATTGCTCTGTGCTGTTCTGGCTGTGGGTGCTGTTTGGGCCTCGCTGTTATTGCTCTGTGCTGTGGGTGCTGCTGGGGTCTCGCTGTTATTGCGCTGTGCTGTTCTTGCTGCTTGTGCCTCGCTGTTATTGCTCGGTGCTGTTCGTGCGGCATGGGCCTCGCTGTTATTGCTCGGTGCTGTTCTTGCTGTGGGTGCTGCTGGGGTCTCGCTGTTATTGCTCGGTGCTGTTCTTGCTGCGGGTGCTGCTTAGCTCTGCAGCTGCCATTTAATCTTTTGTTATCCTGCTTTCATAGCCCCGGTTGGCAGTCATCGGCTGCCATCATCACACATTTTATCAGACCCGCAGTATAGCCAGCTGTGTGTGAACCAATATCCTCCACTGCAGGAAAGCCACTGCTTAATGCGATTTGAAACCTATTTATTTATACCATGTGTTACCAGGAAGTAATGCAGTGAGAGTTACCTCTCGTTCTCATGTATGTCCTGGGCACAGAGTTATGGTGACAATACACGGTTACATTAAATGAACAGCGGTTATACATTTTATTTACTGGCATTTCATGGATAGTTAAAGATGATGTATGCTATAGGCGTATGTAACAGTTACAGACGAGGTTACAATGAGAGCCAGCTGAAGTCTTGAAAGTACTTACACTGATGGCGACTGTGAGAGTCTCCGGTAGACTGTTCCAGTTGTGGGGAGCACGGTAAGAGAAGGGGGGGCGGCCGGATACTTTGCTGAACCTTTAGGAATGTAAACAGTCTTTTGGAGTCTGATCTCAGGTGATAAGTGCTGCATGTGGTAGGGGTGAGGAGCTTGTTCAGGTAGGCGGGCAGCTTGCCCAGAAAGTATTTGAAGGCAAGACAGGAAAGATGAACTTTGCACCTAGACTCAAGGGATGACCAATCTAGTTCTTTGTGCATTTCACCGTGGTGAGTCTTGTAGTTACATTGGAGGACAAGTGAAAAACAAACTTATCAATCGTGGCGCTCAAAAAATATATCAAATATAACCTATTAAATACAAATGTATGAAAATTGTGATACTAATACAAACACATATGGATGCTGCTTAACCCAGTGTGGGGTCGTTCTCTCGATCCCGTGAAGAGTGAAGAGTTGAAGATCATCGGGAAGCGCAAGCCATGTAAAACAGAAGACATATTCTGATGGTGCAATAACTGTGGTAAATGTGTGAATAAATATTCAAGGTGCAGTGTGCTAAATACTCACAAGTGTAGAGTGAGTGTTATTCCCATAAAGGTATCTTTGAATGGCAGCAGGTAGGTCTCAGTGGAGAGATAGATGCTGGAGACCTTAAGTGAATAACATACGAACGGACATAGTGCAGACTGTATGGAGAATTTTATAAAAAGGTAAGTGTAACAAAATGCACTCACATGGTATTAAAAGAATAAAAGCATTTAGATCACACAGATCGGATCTCAGCAGTGCAACGGTGATCACTCTGCCCCCCCTCCGCCTCGGCGTGCGTGTCACTGGTGCGTCTCACCCAAACCGGAAACCGGACGTGACGTCATCTGCTCTAGGGGGCTCCGATCGTGTGGGAATCTTCACTGGTCAGCGTCACTCTACGCGTTTCACCGCATTCGGTTTCTTCAGGAGTCACCCACGCCGAGGCGGAGGGGGGGCAGAGGGATCATCTGTTACACTGCTGAGATCCGATCTGTGTGATCTAAATGCTTTTATTCTTTTAATACCATGTGAGTGCATTTTGTTACACTTACCTTTTTATAAAATTCTCCATACAGTCTGCACTATGTCCGTTCTTATGTTATTCACTTAAGGTCTCCAGCATCTATCTCTCCACTGAGACCTACCTGCTGCCATTCAAAGATACCTTTATGGGAATAACACTCACTCTACACTTGTGAGTATTTAGCACACTGCGCCTTGAATATTTATTCACACGTTTACCACAGTTATTGCACCATCAGAATATTTATTCTGTTTTACATGGCTTGCGCTTCCCGATGATCTTCAACTCTTCACATTGGAGGACAAAGCAACATATTGAGTTGTGGAGGGTATCTAGTTTGTCAAGATGAGTTTAGGGTGCTGTGCCATATTCTATAGTCTATAATTGGCATTAGCATCTACTGTGCAATGCGCTTTCTAACCAGCAGGCTTAGGGAGGATTTGTTCCTATAAAGTACACCTAGATTAGCATATGTTTTGGATGTCCAAGTATCGATATGCAACCGAGGAGACACAATGTTGTGTATCTGCCTGTTGCAGCTGCTAAAGTAGCTGATTTGGGTGAGAGGAAGTGTAAGGCCCGGGCCATAGAGGGGTGGGGAGAGCGGAGGCGCGCTAGCGCTGAGGCTCGCCTGCATCAGTCAGCGCGATTGCACGGACTTGCAGGCGAGCCAGCGTGCGCGAAGGGAGCCGGGGGGAGGTGGTTGGAGGAGGGGCAGTGACGTCTGTGGGCCAATCGCCCGCGACGCACTGAGGTCAATGTCACGGCGCCGTGACGTTGACACTGCTGTGCTGTGATTGGAGGTTTTCAGCCGACAGCGCGCTGAAAAACAGCTTGGCGCTCGGCTGAAACCTCCAACTCGTCAGCACGCCTCTCAAGGCATCCTCATTGAGGATGCAGGGGCTCAGCGCGGAGCGTCCGCACGCCTCAGCACGGCCTGTCCTTCTATGGACTTGGTTTAAGAAGTGAGTGAGGGGGATTCCCTCTTCCAGCTCTGTTCTCATCCCTCTCCTAGAGAGCCTGAGCCTGGCCATGTTTTGAGGATAACCAAACACGACTGAGTATTTACCCAAGTGGGATATATTTGGCAAATCCTTGGTTTGTGTTTGTTTATAATCTGGTGTGGCTGGCATTCCCAGAGGAGCGAGCGGGTGGAAAAGCACAGCTTTGGGGCTTATCTTAGACTCTGCCTCAGTCCTTTTTGTTTAAAAGACAATACAAGGATCCAGTCTTCTGCCCCGCTGTGCCTTTTTTATTCCTACCTGCGTGGAATAACCTTCGCTTCCCACCCTCTCCAGGTGCGTCCTTCCGAATTCCAGGGCACAAACCCTCAAACTTTGAAAAGAACATCCTTGTGTACGCAGGCCGTTTCAAAAAGAAGGAGGACATCCCTGAGCTCGTATCGTAAGTAACTTTCCATTCAGTGGGAGGAGAGAGTCTTCCAGGGGCAGCCACTCGGCTTTAAGACTGTGCCAAATTTGTAGGCAATGCACCAACTTGAGCTGCTTAGAAAAGCATAGTGTCCTGAACTTATAGACCATCTCTCTACACGTAAACCACAAATGCAGAACCTATGTATTATACATTCCCTAAAGTACATAGAAACAGCGACACATTCTCCAGCCCTCCGAAATCGCAAAAACCTATCCATCGGTGACCCAAGTCTAGTAAGATCGTACATAGAGATATAATAACACTCCAAATCTCTCTCCCAAAACTGCTAACCCAATTGATGGCTGTACTTTATTACATTGCACAAGTCCTGCTGATGTCACATTTGCAGCCGAATAATGATCTAATAACTATTTGATATTTATTTATTTATAAAAATGTTTTACCAGGAAGTAATACATTGAGAGCTACCTCTCGTTTTCAAGTATGTCCTGGGCACAGAGTTATAAAAAATACATGGATACGTACTGTATTACAGACGCTGGACACCAGTGATGTATAACGCAAATAAAACCATAATTCACAGATGGTGGTAGGAGGGAATACATTTTTGCCTCCCTTGCTGTGGTCACTTTATTCCTTTCTGGGGGTGATTGACGTTATGAGTTCTTCGCTGCTTTAACAGGTCCTATAGCGCCCTGATACACGCGTGGTCAGGCGTGTGCCGTTCACCTCCTGTGATGTCTTCAGAAACCACAGAACAGCTGGAGACTTGTAACACACCATAAAAAAACAGCCGACAAGGGTCACAAGAAAGATCGATATCCGAGTGCCTCCCGCTCGATGGACGAGAGTCTCTCTCAGCTCGACAGCAGACATTGGAATATCAACAAGCACGCTGGGAACTTCCAAAATCTATTTGAATGTAATACAAGCCATACTACTGACGTTTCAGTCCCAAAGTCGTCATTTTCATCCGGCCCTGATGGAGGTCTGACTTTGCGAGCGGAACGCAGTTAGTATGGCTATCATTTCATTTCTTTTTGAAGTGCCCACGTCTGCAGAAACCACATTTGAACCAAAACAGTTGAGGGGAAAACTAGAAAACATTTGTTTTTTGACCTCGTTTTAGCTGCTGATACAGCGGGAGAACAAGAGAATGGTGTCTCCAGATCCTAACATCTTTCTGGGAACCCCCAATCTGCGGCATTCCCCACCCCGTAATCCGCAGCGCACTGCAGCAGCACTATGAACTTTTTCCATAGTCACAAAGATGAGGTTGAATAAAGACCCATACGTCCATCAAGTTCAACCTATGATCAATTTAGACGACAGATACTTTATCCTATATCCGTACTTTGTGTGTTGAGCCAAAGGAAGAAAAACAAAAACCCCAGTGACATTATCTAATGATATCTCATAAGGGGAAAATAAATTCCTTCCTGACTCCTAATATTGGCAATCAGATTACTCCCCGGATCAACATCCTTCCCATGTGTACTTATTCGGTATATCCCTGTACACCTTTCCATGCTCAGACATTGTCTAACGTGATTAGCCACCGCTCCAGTGAAAAGTGGCACTCCCGGAATTTTAGAAGCGCACTCAGGCCACGGTGCGTGACACCAGCTGCATTTCCCCCCACGTGCGATCCACTTTTTTTTGGTTAACATTTTACTGTCAGAAGAAAGGGCAGCAGGAAATCCATCGTCGCTCTCCCTAAATTGATACATTGTGTGCGTGTGTGTGTGTGTGTGTGTGTATGTGTGTATATGTATATTTATGTTCTATCTTCTAGGTATGAGATGGTGGACATGGCAAAAAGCAAGATGCGTGTCAAGGTCGCGTACATGATGATGGCTTTGACCATCATCGGCTGCATCGCCACGGTCATCTCTGGAAAGCGGGTGAGTCTTCACTGACTTTATTAGAGCAGGGGTGGCCTACTCCAGTCCTCAAGGGCCACCAACAGGTCAGGTTTTCAGGCTATCCCTGCTTCAGCACAGGTGGATCAATCAGTGGCTCAGTCATTTGTGTTAAACAATTCCATGGTAACAGCCCCGTTTTTAATGTAGATCCCAGGATGTAATTTACAAGCAGCCGCACCGCTCTTACCAATTTCCAACAAACGTCAAAATAACCCGCTGCAAAAGGGGAAAAAATGACCATTAATCAACACAGATAGTGACCAGGTGGTCACAGTAGTCCCTAGTTAATGCACTCACGGTTATAAGATGAAATGGTGACAAATAACCCCTCCTAGAGTGAAGAGTGTAGTAGTGAGGGACCAGAGTAAGCGGACCGCCTCTAAGGACAATCCGGTCCTCGTAATTAGCTCCAAACTCCCTACCACCATGAGGAATAGGGTGTTGCTTGCACAGGTGTAGTCAAATCCGTGCAACAATGGGACACCAGACAAGGTGTACCCACAAAAGGCTGAATCCACTGACTGCTCCATGTACCAAATAGGAACAACGGCGTTCTATCCAAATAAAATAATACACTTTAATAAGATGTCTAATAAACACTACAATAGGATGTGAGCATATATTACACAGTGACATATTAAAAATGGCCAAAAATAATCCCCAGAGCCGAGACACTGGTATCCGAGGGTGACGCCGTGGCTAATAAATTAGCCCCTAAATGAAAAAGACTATATTCGTGTATCCAATGAGGAGATGTAAGGGGGAACAGGCGGGTGTGGGTAAGGCCGCGCTTATAGTGCCGGCGACGAAAACAAATACATTGCCGCCGCTTCTAGTGCACGCGACAGAGCGGCGCCGCCGTCGCGAAAATCTGAAGCCGGCAAAATTTGATTTTTCAAGGGCCGTCGCGTCACGTGACGGCTCTTGAACAAATCAAATTGCCGGAATACCGCGACCCCGCCGCCCGGCGAAACATAACTTTCGCCGGCGACGTCACCCGCCGTGTCGCCGACGGCACTATAGGCACGGCCTTAGGGTGCAGTTCAGATAGCACACACATACCCATCACACCACTGCCCGGCTGTAAGCACAGACGTTACACAGCCATGCCCAAGTGAGTAATAAGGTCGCAGTACACTTATACTGATTATATTTAAAGTAGTGCTCCGGTATAAACAGCCGAACCGCGTGATATTGGGGTGCCCCAATACAACCGCGTCTCCTTTCCTCCAACCTTAAGGGGTGGCCCTGAGTCCTTTGTACTGCCCGTGGGATGAATAGTTCTTTTCAAAGCTCCTTGTATTGTCCCCAGAATACATTTGTATATAGTTATCATATCCCGTGTTGGACGCCTCTTTTCTAATGTAAATAACTCCGGGGACGTGCCCATATCTCCCCTTGCTGCGCTTGGTTCACCGTTTCTAGCACATCCACTTCTGACACAGGCAGGGACAGTGGCGTTTCCCACCCATGTTGCCACCTGTTTGTCTTTTTTTTTTTTAGCACCTCGAGTTGACATAAAAGTGAGAAGTAGTTTTAAAAATGTCCCTTTTAACCCTTTTCCTGCCACCGCGTCCGCTAACGTCCTGTAAAAGCTCTGCATTGCACACCCTGCCGGCAGTTACGGTGTTAATGCAGGTGCCAGTGGGGCTCCATTGACGTACTTAATCCCAGGTCATTCATTTTACATTGAACCGTCCCCATGCCAAAGCCCGTCCTGATTTAAGTGCAGACGGGAGCCAGGTGGCAATACTGCCTCCAGTACTGAAGCGGTTAAGCAATCCCCAGTTATTCGGCCGTCCCGTTCACATTCCCCGGCCCCGTCACACTGGTGAGCGCCTCAGCTGCAGGAACACTCGGGATTCTCAAGGTCAGATGGGCTATAATTAGCCGGGCATATGAGGACAGCCACTTCATTCTTGGCCCTGGTCTGCTTCCAGGAAGTGACCTTTTCCCAGTGTGGGAGGAGGGGTCATGAAACCCCAATGATGGCCTATTTCCCGGAGTATTTGGGATCGATCTGGTTTTCCAATCCAGGAGAAATTGCTTTAACCCCTTCAAATCCAGATGCGGTGGCAGAATCCCATAAAACGGTGATTCTCCCTAAATATGGGTCGTCTTGCATGTGGCTGTAACAGGAATCCCACAGAACACGTCTTGTGCCCTGGAGCATTTCTCTTTATCTCCCATTCCCTTGGCACCAAAAAGGAGAGAGTAATTTCTTCTACACTGGGACTCGTGCCTGAAAAACCCGTGTGTACAACACTGCATAACACAGCGGCGCTGCATGACACAGCGGCGCTGCACGACACAGCGGCGCTGCACGACACAGCGGCGCTGCACGACACAGCGGCGCTGCACGACACAGCGGCGCTGCACAACACAGCGGCGCTGCACGACACAGCAGCTCTATGTAAGACTAACATTCTTCATATTATTTAGCATAAGTACAGCAGCAATGAAAACCTTTTGATACCAGCATTTCAATAAAAAAAATAAAAGCATCTTTTTATCAGTTCAGGCGCCATACAGGAGAGCAGTGTAGAGTGGCCAGACACAACCCTACGCGTTTCGTAACCTGTCTTCATGACGCCACACATGCGTTTCCTAGCAACATTGGACGCTAGGATTTGTTTGTCCACCGGGGGAGCCTGTACTCATCTGCACATGTGCGATAGCGTGCATTGCTCTGTCTCCTGATTTCCAAGATGGCCGCCGCGCTACCTCATACACTGATTGCACTCGTGGAGCTCCAGGATTGTACAATTAGCTGCCTCTAATTGTCCTCACATGGTGAACTATTATATATGTTCTCTGGGTGTCATTGTCTGGTAGCACCCCCCTGAGGAAGGTCCTGCCAGGACCGAAACGTTGGGTTTATAGTGTGCGGTTTTGTCACTGCTAATACATGTCTTTTTGCTATATTTGAGTGTTACTGCAAATGTATAGGTTTTTATATATATATATAAATATAGATTAGAGATATATAGATATATAGAATCTCTCCCCTACAAAGCCAGGGGCGGCCAACTCCAGTCCTCAAGGGCCACCAACAGATCAGCTTTTCAGGATATCCCTGCTTCAGCACAGGTGGCTCAGTCAATGACTGAGCCACCTGTGCTGAAACAGGGATATCCCTAATACCTGGCCTGTTGGTGGCCCTTGCACTAGGCCTTTCCCTAACCATATCTAGTCCCTGTCCCTTCTTCAGGCTGCAGCCGCTGTGTGTCTAACGACGACGTGTGCTCTGTTCCACCGCAGGCAGCCGGCCGCCATGAATCTCTGTCCAGCTTCAACCTGGAGAAGAAAGCCCGCCTGCGGGAGGAAGCGCAAAGGGAGGAGAGCAGCATCAAACCAGAGTGAAGCAAGAGCCCAGACACCGGGCCCCGCGCAGCAGAGTACGCCCGCCCCTCTCCCACTAATGTATAGGATATTAGTTTGTTGTGTGAGTCGGACCCCACTGGCACCGAAGGGTTTGTAGATCTTTGCACAGTTGCAGCTATATTTAACCTTCATATGCACCTTGCCACTGCCCCGTTTTGCGCCGAGCTGCTTGGCGCTGCCGCGTGATCTCTGTAAGACTGTGTAGCCGTAGGGCAAATCTTGGCACTTGTGTGACGCCCGCATTCCTCTTGGCCCAGTCACTACTATAAGTATTAACTATTTTATCTACCGTAAAGTGGTGGCGTGTGATGGATAACATGGCAGCACAATAACCCAGAGAACAATGCAGGCCGTATATATATATATATTCAAAGGTACGTTTAGTCTTCGTTCAGGTCAGAAAACACATTTCCTAATAAAACCCGTGTCCCCCTGTCCTCCGTTCTCAGAACCCCGATTCCCGATTCGACGCAGGGAAGGTTTTGTAGCGGTTTTGTTGCTAACGGTGTTTGTTGCGATTTTTGCAATACAGACACAACCAGCAGAAGGACTCCCGCTGGCATGTCGGTGCGGTGCATACACAGCGCGCCAGCGACCGTTGTGTATATAATCAGCCGCGCGTGATGGCGACGGGGAAACCAATGTGCTACTTCACCCTGCGGGAACGCGCGAGCGGCAGCGATAACCTTGGCTACACCTGTATGCTGAAAGCCCTTATTCATGTCGCACCGTCTTCACCATTTGTAAAAGTGAAAAGAAATGTCGTGCATTTAGGCCCTAAAAACGGGGGAAATGCACAAGCGAAAACCGTGATTTGCACATCCGATGTGTAAGTGGTAAACTCGTATTGGCTGATGGCGGATGCAGCAGCTCTTCCAGCGCTGCAGTGATCAGGGCTGAGATGCTGTTTTAGATTAAATGAGAGAGATCTCGTGCTGAAAGGAGGTAAAGGGAATTGTCCAATATCGCACCGTTTAACGGTGCAGTCAATGATTGAGCTACCTGTGCTGGAGCAGGGATTCTGGAAACCCTGCTTCAGCACAGGTGGCTCAGTCTTCGACATTAACATTAATAAACATTAACTATTTATTGAACCCTTCCCTTGCTTTGGGTTCTATTTTCTGAGAAGTTTTTTTTTACATAAGGTTCATGCAGGGGGTTTCCGGAGCTGAACCCCATTCAATTCAGCTCTGGGGAAGCCCTGCTTATGATGAACTGCCATTCCCGCTGCCAGGGTTCACATAATGGCCGCTTTCCAAAGCCCTGGTGCGGCTTCCTATTGGCCCACGTCGTGCTGGAGCTTTAAACCTGCCGGAGACACCGGCGCCCCCTTTGGAGGTCTATACTGTATCCCGGGAAGCAGGGGGTCCCAGGAGCTGAGATTAATGAGGTTCAGCTCCGGAGACCCCCTGCTTCAATCCTGCGTAACAAAACAAAAAACTAGCGCTCGGACTGCTCCTTAAGGAACACATTAGTGAAGTCACATAGTCACATGGTAGATGAGGTTGAAAAAAAAGACATTCGTCTATCAAGTTCAGCCTATGCTAAATTTAGACGACAGATACTTTATCCTATATCCGTACTTGCAGTATATTGATCCAGAGGAAGGCAAACAGAAAACCCCAGGGACACATCATCCAATGATATCTCATATGGGGAAAAATTAATTCCTTCCTGACTCCAAGAACTGGCAATCGGATTAATCCCTGGATCAACATCCTTCCCATGTTTACTTATTTGGTATATCCCTGTATACCTTTTTTTTCTAAAAAGATGTCCAACCTTTTTTTGAACAAATCTATTTTATCTGCCATCACTTGTTCCATGCGTAATGAGTACCACATTGTAACTACCCTTACTGTAAAGAACCCTTTCCTTTGTCGCTTGTGAAATCTGCTTTCCTCCAACCTTAAGGGACGACCCTGAGTCCATTCTACAGCCCCTGGGAGAAATAATTCTTTTGAAAGCTCCTTGTACTGTCCCTGGATGTTTGTATACAGTTATCATATCCCCTCTTAGACACCTCCTTTCTAGTATAAATAAATCTAATTTAACAAGCCTCTCCTCCATAAGTTAGATTGTTCATCCCCTTTATTAATTTGGTGGCTCTTCTCAGCACTCTTTCTAGTTCCATAATGTCTTTTCTAAGGAGTGGTGCCCAAAACTGTACTCCATATTCAAGGTGTGGTCTTACTATTGCTTTGTAAAAGGGCATAATTATGTTTACTTCCCTTCCATCCATTGCCTGTTTCATGCAAGATAAGATCGTGTTTGCCTTTACAGCTACTGCATGACTTTGGGCACTATTGCTAAGCCTGCTGTCTACAAGCACTCCTAAATCCTTCTCCATCAAGGATTCCCCTAATTTATCCCCATTCAATGTGTAAGTCTCCTGTTTATTCTTGCTTCCCAAAGGCATTGTCACGGGAGGCCAGTACTTTAACACCGAAACCACCGGGATCACCAGCACCATGCAGGACAAGGTTGTAGAATAAAATGGGGTTTATTCTGGCACGCCAGCAGACAAAACAAAGATGTACAAAACCAGATACAATACCAACTGGGGGCCTGGGGAGTAGAATCTAACCTCGCTAGGTGCAGGGGCTGCTTCAAGAAGGCTTGCCCTGTCCGCTTCTCGTCCAGGATATCAGAGTGCTGATCACACAGCAGCCCCTCTGACATGTATCTCCAGCTTGTCACTATCAAGATTTAAACTCCTTCACAGAATGTCTCTATCTCTCAGATGGTCCTCTGAGGGAATCTCCACACTCCTTCCCAGAGTGTCTCTCCCTCTTTTAGTCTCTCTTGCTCTCAGATGCTCTCTGAAGGTAGATCTGATTCTCTGATCAGTAGCACCCCTTATATAGCCCTCTGTGGATATCCCATGCATGGGAGGGGGCTGCTGGACAATCAGAGCATGAATTAGGTTGGTGCCACAACAGCCAGAGGGCGTGCTAAGAACCCATCCCCATTCCTGGTTGTTCACTCTTTCTTACTCACCAAATGTCTGTAACACCTCCATGCTCCCAACCATTGTCTCAATATACATTTATCTGCAGGAACCTCAGCTGATTAAATCAGAGTCCCCTCCATACAAATGTACACATAATCCAATTTACACTTTACAGGGCTGACTCCCAAATCACATTACAGTGCTTACACATAGATCACAAACACTTTACCTCATATTGCTTGCTCAACTAGACTTGGGGATTGCATTTGGAATACATTCTCACATACATAGTGCATTGTGCATTCCCAGTTCTCCCCCAGATATTAAATACATTTGGTTGAAATAAGCCTTACATAGGTTGCCAAGTTACATGGATTTAGGGGTAGCTAGATGGGCTTCATTTCAGTTTTGTGATGCCAGCAACCTCTACCTTCACAGGCATAACATTACATTTATCTGTATTAAACCTCATCTGCCATTTACCTTCCCAAGTTTCCAGTCTCCCCAAGTCCTTCTGGAGAGAAATTACATCCTGCTCTGATTCTACTACCTTTATACAATTTAGTGTCATCGGCAAAGATGGAGACTTTGCTCTCAACATCAAGGTCATTAATAAACAAGTTAAAAAGCAGGGGTCCCAGTACCGATCCCAGAGGTACTCCACTTACAACTTTAGCTCAACCTGAAAAAGTTCCATTTATGACAAACCTCTGTTGTCTGTCCTCCAACCAGTTTTCAATCCAGGTGCATATATTTTTACTGAGTAGAATTTGATTTATTTTGTACACTAACCTCTCATGTGGAACCGTATCTAAAGCCTTTGCAAAATCTAAGTAGACCACAACTGCATTACCCTGGTCTAAATTTCTACTTGCCTCATTAAAGAAACAAATAAGGTTAGTTTGGCAAGATCTATCCTTCATAAATCCATGCTGACTATTACTAATAATTTTGTTTTCCATTAGGTATTCCTGAATATTATCCCGTATTAAACCTTCAAGTAGTTTCCCCACTATTGAAGTCAGGCTTACAGGTCTATAATTCCCCGGTTGTGATCTAGCTCCCTTTTTTAAATATAGGCACTTCTGCTTTACGCCAATCTTGTGGTACTGAGCCTGTGGAAATGGAGTCGGTTTGGCTATTACTGAGCTTAACTCCTTGAGAACTCTTGGATGTATGCCATCGGGGCCAGGTGCCTTATTTACTTTAATTTTATCACGCCGCCTTTGAACTTCTTCCTCAGTTAACCAATTGTTCATTAATAGGGAGGTTGTGGCTTCCTCCTGTGGCGCTAGTATTGAAATTGATTCTTTCCTGGTAAACACAGAGGCAAAGAATTTTTTTAATACCTCTTCTTTTTCCTTATCTCCAATAATCTGCCTGCCCATCTCACACTGAAAGGGTCTTTTATTTTCTTTTTTCATTTTTTGTTATTAAGGTACTTAAAGAACTTTTTAGGGTTGATCTTACTTTCTATTGCAATCCTTTTTTCATTATCCATTTTTGCTAATTTGATTGCCCCTTTGCAATTTTTGTTACATTCCTTATAATTCTGACGATGTCTCTCTCCCTTCTGACTTAAAGAATCTAAACGCCTTCCTCTTCTTGTCCATTTCCTCCCCTACCTGTTTATTTAGCCACATTGGTTTTGACTTATTTCTTTTATACTTATTACCCAAGGGTATACACTGATAAGTGTGCTTTTCTAACAATGTTTTAAAGATTGCCCATTGATCTTCCACATTTTTCCCTGCAAAAACATCATCCCAGTGTATTACTTGTAGATTAGACCTCAGTTTATTAAAATCTGCTTTTCTAAAGTTTAAGGTCTTTGTTGAACCTGAGTAATCTGTTTTTTGATCATTTATTTCAAATGAGATCATGTTATGATCACTGTTACCCAAATCCTCCCGGTCATGAATATTTGCTATTACTTCTACATTGTTTGATATGACCAAATTCAGTATTGCCCCTCTCCTGGTTGGTTCCTCAATAATTTGGGTCATGTAATTGTCTTTAAGCACCCCCAAAACCTTTTTTCCTTTTGTTGTAACGCTAATCTCATTGCCCCAGTCTGTCTGCATAATTAAAATCCCCCATTATGCAAACATGACCCAGTTTTGATGCCTTCCTCAATCTCACAGATATTTGGTGGTTTATAGCATATCCCTAAAAACATTTGGATGTCGGATAAACAGCCTGCTAAAAAGGGGCATAGTGACTACGGTCCTCTGTCCCATTTAATACTTTGTGCCAGTTTTAACCCCTTCAGTGCGGAAGGGGTCTTAGAAGTTCCTAGGGGATTGGGTGACGCTAATCATCCTGCCATTGTGTTAAACTGAATACTTGTAATTGTTTGTAATAATTCTGTGTTTTGTGTGTAAACATCTCCCTCCCCACCCCACCCCCCCCTAATGTTTGCATCCCAGAGAAAGTTGGGGTGTAGTTTCTATCAGGCAATCGTGGGCTAGTTACCGGACCTATATCCTAGTGAAGACGCAGCATGTGTTTCTTACAATAGTTCTCACCCTTTTCCTGTACGTGCTACTGGTTCGAGCGGCCGCGAGCCTTTGCAGAAAAGACGCACAGTATGTCAGTTGATCTGTATCAGCCCCGTTCCTGCAGTTTAACACGTATATCACATTAAAGGCCTCTCAACTTGACTCTCTTCGCCATAAAAATAAATATCCCTACTTTCTTTTTACCATTGTGAAGACCTCTTTTTGCTGCTGTTTCTAGCGATCACGCCCCCTTTATTTTTATTTTTTTAAACTCTGTACTTGAATTCTGGAGATACCAGTTGCTGCAAATGTGCCCCTAGGGGTTAATATTTCCACTCTGATTCACGTTCATTAAGACAGAAGTTCGCCAGTGAAATAATAAATGGAAAGAGTCCGCAAAAAGTGGATCAGCACGGTATATGTCCGGTTATGTTCTGATTTCATTTTTTATTTTGAGGGTTTGCTTTTAAAAGGGCAGTAAAGTAATATGTTTCTTACAGTGCTGACAATAAGTAGCGCTGTGCGTAGAATTTGGCAGGTACGATCTGTTGCCTCAGAGCTTGCAATCTAATGCTGTTGCCACTGTGAGGTAGGTAGACTGGACAAGATGAGCCGGTGCTGGGGTTTGAACCTGGTTTACCTGCATTAAGAACAGTGATCTTGCCACTGACCTCCTGCCGCCTCCTTACTAGTGTCCGCGGTTATCGCGACGCGATCAAAGTGATACGCCTTCTATGAGGCTGTCCGGAGAGGGCGCGACCAGCAGCGCCGGCGCTCGCGATGCGTGAGGAAACAAAGAAATGTTTCCTCGCGCGACGGCCTGTTCACGAGAGCTGGCTCACCCAATGAGTGCGAACCAGCTCCCGTGACCACGCCCACGACACCCTCATCGTGTCCAGTTAGAGCGCTCAAACCATTGAAGCTATAGGCAAGTGTGAAGCCACTAGCACCTTCGTGCACCCGCCCGCACCCACCATTGACTCGGCCTTTGGCGTCCTTAAAAATGTTTAATCATCCTTACGGTCAAAATATCAAATGTTTGTGTCCTGAGACAAATAAATGTTTCCAATTGAAACA
The DNA here is from genome assembly GCA_036426205.1 of Ascaphus truei. Lineage (NCBI taxonomy): Eukaryota > Metazoa > Chordata > Amphibia > Anura > Ascaphidae > Ascaphus > Ascaphus truei. Next base: position 284,228,673 of record CM071569.1, read on the forward strand.
TTGTAATGTTATAGGCCACTTCTGCTCTGATATTGCATGTGTGGTTAATAATATCACTCTGTTCCTTGTGAAGAGAAAGGCAAAAGGTAAGGGGAGCACGCTTTGGTTGTGGAGCCGAAGTTTCCCCAGTCTTAGGCCTTGGTCCTGCTGCGTCCGGTGGCGCGTGCGCCCCCCCCCCTTACCTGCACTCTGTTGGTCCCCGCTGCCTCCTCCCTCCGTGGCTCACTCCGTTCTGTGACGCGTCAGCCGGCCAGCGCTACCAGGTGGTGTTCTGGAGTGTTGACGCGTCACGTGGTGCGCATGTGAGCCAATGAGGTGAGCAGGGAAGGAGCTCGTAGGGAGGCGGCCTGTTTTTTTTTTTTTTTTTCCCCGGCTCAGTTTAATTCAGGAGGAGGGAGCCTGGCCTCCGGGCTCCTGCACACCGGAGGAGGGGAGGGGGGTACGAACGGACGGACCCTCCGTTCAAACCACGCCCCCCCCCCCCCTCTATATTCAGTAAGCTGTGAAGCTGCTTCTCCATGTCAAAGCTGCTACTTCTACTCCCGGTGATGAGACCATTTTCTGAGACTGACCTAGCGGTCAGATATTTATTTTTCCTGCTGGACAAGTATTTCTTGTGCAGGATGATCAAACGCTAAATGTCTTTGGGAACCGGGGGAATTCCCAGAGCTGTAAATAACGTCACTCGTCAAATATCGCCCCCCCGGATTATTGAAGTAATGTGTCCAGCAATAACCGCCCTGACCCCCCCCCCCCTTACATCGGGAATAGATTACCTTCTCGCCTTCCGTTACAAACATGCCACCACGATCTCGCAGATACCAACAAAAAGAACGCTTTACAATCAGAAAACATCATAGGCAGGTGTGAACTCGCTGACGTTGTGGTTTAAACGCTCATATTCTTTAAGATGTGATAAGCACTGATAACGTCCTATCGCATGAAAAGCCCCGTTAACGTCAGTGGGACGTTTCCCGTCACCTGCACTATCGCACCTTACAGAATAAGCCTCAATGTTACCATTTTTGGGGTCCACAATCTCCATGTCTGAATAACGTTTGCTCCGTGGAGGCCGACATGTCTGCATAGGGTCACTCACCAGCGTGCTGGCAATTGTGACATCCCTCAGTGTCATGGAGCGGTTAGAGGGCTGATAGCTTATGGTCCTTATTACGTATAACCTAAATGCAGGTCTTCTACTCGTGCGCCAACTCCATTTATTTTGAAATGAAAGTAGCTTGTAGGATTTAGTATTATAAAGGCCTATTATTTTTAGAAAATATTGATGCTTTGGGTTAACCCGTGTGCATTGTACAGATGTAGCCCGTGGGATTGCTTCACCCAATATATTTCTTGTTCTAACGCAGAATATCACGGTTTCCATAGGATTCAATGGCAATGTGGTGCAGAATACCACTGCATATTCCACCACAGGCAGCAATGCCGCCTGCTACATCTGTACATTCGTCACAGAGAAAATGTATGTTTATATGATTTGTAGAAGATATTTGTATTGTAATTAAAATGTGTGTACTCTTTGGTTTAATGAGTGTGTAATGCCTAAAATAACCTTTGTCTTTTTTTCTTACATTATCAAGAATGAAAATTAAGGGCTACTAGCTAAAAAAAACACACACCACACCAGCCTCTTCCACCTCTGTTGGGCGGCTGATCCACAAAACCCACTGCCTTTTCCGCAAAGTACTCCAATTTAACCTGGCGGGCCTCACACGCAGCGCCAGATCGGGACCTTGTGTTTTACCATTTCTCCTTCTCCGAAACATGCTCCACTCCTCATCTTGTTGACACCATGAATGTAACAAGATTTCTCTGGTTAATGGGAACTTGGGAGACAATGTCAATTCCATCTGAGAAACACACCGCTTCTGAAAGTTTGTACAACAGGACACGGCCGTCCTGTAAAGGGAAACACATGTATTCACTTGTCCCATGCAGGTTTCCACATCCCTGTTGTAATCTCTTATGCATCAGTTTGTTTTTAGCAAATTAGTCTGGCTGGGGCAAGCAAACGAACATTTCACATTTTAGCTTTCTATATTTTCTTTAACCCTTTCATTAGCAGGAGGGCCTGCAACACAACATTGCTGGCAAAGACGCCAAGGTCCAGATACATCAAGCAGTGGGTAAGGAAAAGTGGAGATGTAAGTTGACTTAAAAAAATGACATTTTTGGAGAGAGATCATCCCCACTTTTCCTTACCACTGCTTGATGTATCTGGGCCACAGCCAGATATATATATATATATATATATATTTATATATATATATATATATAAAAAGAGAGTGACCCCGCATCCACTCTGATAATTTATACGGTAACCATAAACCGGTACATAACGGTACTATTACCCTGACCGGCGGTGCTCACGGGCGTGTAATTATGAGGCAGCCAAGAGAAAAGAAGCCCGCTGAGAGCACCAAAATAGAAAATGCAATTTATTGAATGACACAAACATAAAAAAAAAAAACCCAGTGCAGAATAGTTAAAATCTGGCATGGACCCCTGACACGAGCACTGCACAAAACACTGGCGCTGAGGACCAGTGGCCTAACTCTGTAGCCGCTAGTACCTATTAACACAACAATGGGAAAGCACCTACGTCCTCAGTGAGGTAAATGAATGGCCAGGTAGTGCACACAAATAACACAGGACCACACAATCATAGGAAAAAAATGTGTGTGTGCCGAGTAATGAAAAGATTGCAAATCAAACTCAGCACATGGGAAACACCAGCTGCCTATGAAAAGATAAACAATACTCAGTACGAAGCCTGTGTAAGCGAGATAACGTCAAGTCCCAAAGTTGAGTGAGCTGTAAGTTGGTAATCCTCTCGGGCTGTAAATAGTGGCAATAGGCAGTCAGCAGACCAAACAAAACAGACATGGGTGGGCACAAATGATATCGTGTGATCATGCAAGTCCAAGTTTAAGTCGCTGGACGAAACGCGTAGGAGTGGGAGCGCTGGGCAGGACCCCTGGACCATTCTCCCCTTGGAGAACACACAACTATACCTCAGAACACTGTTGCATATAGTTGGGACTATAAACATCTACATAAATTTTTCCGGTGAGGTTTCTTTTGGACTTACATGATCACACGATATCAGTTGTGCCCACCCATGTCTATTTTGTTTGGTCTACCTATTGCCATTGTTTACAGCCCGAGAGGATTACCAACTTTCATTTACCTCACCGAGGACGCAGGTGCCTGCCCATTGTTTTTTTTTTTTTTGGTGCTGTGTGTGTCGTACTAACTGAAACGGATACCTACACGGATACCTATATTGGGAATACAATGACCAATCTGATGGTTACCCATTTGTTAGGATTCTGAAGTCGTCCCACCTGGGGATATTTTACATTTATTTGATCACCGTACATAATTGTTCACTTGCGTCGTGGTTAATTACAATAAAGTGTTATTATTTTTCACGTAATAATTAGATACCTTAAAGGAACTGACAATGATATATAAATATTGAATATTGAGATTCCATATCTACATTTAATATATATATATATATATATATATATATATTGCTTAACACTTTGTTTTATAGGTTATATTATCCCTGTGCATAGGTAATTAATTCCTCTATTGTAATTAGGTGGTGCGGTGGGTCACTCATTAGTGGAAATTTTTTTATGGTTTCCATGATGAGATTGTAAAACGCCCCTAAGCATTTGCTTACCCAATTTATTTTGCGGACTATACTTTCTAGTCCATCTTTAAACACATGGCTAATTAGCCTTTGTTCTTTGTATTTCTGATGCCATGATTATGTAACCAGAAACAAAAGCTGCTGCTACACATGAATTTGGCACTCGGGGAAGAACGGGAAGATGTTTTTGGACAGTGACGTGAGATTGCTTTTTTTACGCGATCACCAGTAATGAACATTTAGGTGAGTAACAAGTATCTGAGGAGAATGCATTTCACAGAACACAAAGAAAATACCTTTTCACAGGAAACAACTAAAAGTTTCACTTTAAGAGTGATTTAATTCTTCAGAGGAAGCAGATTGCATCCAGGGGTTTGATAACATCTAATAAAAACATGTTTTGCTTTCCCTGTGGTACTGGCTCTGTAATCACCAAGAGGAATAATAGTGTAAATCTCCTTACTGGTCAGGTTCTCAGGAACTCCCTGCTTCAGCACAGGTGCCTCAATCAACAATTGAGCCACTTGTGCTGAAGCAGGGAGTTCCTGAGAACCTGACCTGTTGGTGGCCCTTGAGGACTGGTGCTGGGCACCCTTGGGCTAATACAATGTAATAAGTGTGTTTCCATCAGTAAGGAGATTTACACTGACCTGTTGGTGGCCCTTGAGGACTGGTGTTGGGCACTCCTGTACTAGCCTGTCCATTGCTTTGTTAGTGTTTGGTACTGTTCCCAAAGTGCAGGGAAACGGTTTCCGGCGAGGAGAATCCTGCTTGTGCAGCCAACACAACATAAAGAGTCTTCAAACTGCAGGTCTCCCCTGGGACAGAGGTACAAGGGAGACAGTTACTCACACGTACATAATGCGACTCTCCGTGTACTGCAGCAGCCAGGCACAGAGGAGGAATCACGTTTCAGGGCCCTTTCCTCCGCTGTTCTTGGCTATCAGAAAGAAATTACACAGACAGACACAGACCCCCCCGTTTTGCTTGATATGGTCTTGTTCATCTCCCATGATTCGAATAATCAAAACAGACACGCGCATGGAACTGATTTTTATTCACTCGAATAGGTGATTGCAATCATTTCTCTGGCGGCAGAGTATTCCAAGTCTGCTTTTCTTTGTTGCTCTGTAATTGCTAGAAATGGTTTGTGTGCTTTTGAATTTCAATAAAATATGAATTTATTTTTCCTTTCAATAATAATAATAATAATAATAAAAAATAGTCACTTCTCTTTCCAAAGTTACCTGTTTTAAAAAAAAAAAAAAAGGGGGATTACGTCAAATAGGAACGAACATCTTTCTGGCCATTTCTATTAACCCCTTTGCTGCTTTGCGATGCTGGCCCCCTCTAGCAGCAGCAAAGGGGTTAAAAAAAGACACAAGGGGAAGAAACTAAAGCACAGCCCACTGGTCTGTAAATTAACCCCGTCACCGCCAGAAAGAATCGCAGAACATTATTCATAGCAGTGCAGCGGTAACATATACTGTAAGAAGGCAACAACGAGGCTTTATTTGTATTTTTTTTCTTAATCAGCCTAATTTACCTATTTTTTAATAGTCCGCACTGCCCCTTTTTCGAGGTTAATGCAGAAACGTTAAATATTCCTTCAGCAAAACAAAAAGCAGCATGACAGGCGGTAAAAGCACAGATGTCTGATATTGCTAAAACAGCACTGCAGGTTTGAACAAACGGTATAACACAATTAGTTTGTCTTCCTGAAAAGATGTTTTGCAGGGGACATGCACACACCTCTGCCCTTATCCCAGTGTGAGCACAGGATGAATAGAAAGCTTACACCGTGCACTGCACACAGAGTTGTGATTAAAGTCAGCATTATGACAGCAGTGTGGCATGTACCAAATATATATCATTAGAAATATATATATATATATATATATATATATATATATATCCAATAAAGAATATCACTTGTGAGCACATTCACGTCTTAGACAGGTCTGCAACCCTGCCTTTCACCATTATCACCTAGCAGACAGTGCTCCCACTGCAGCAATGGATTCTGGGAAATGACATGCAAATGAGCACACAATGTGCTGGGTGATAATGGTGAAAGGCAGGGTTGCAGACCTGTCTAAGACATGTGAACGTGCGCACAAGTGATTCTTTATTGGCTATATAATTAGAAATGATGAATTGGTTGCCAAGCACAACGATGATGACGGAGAACCCTTCATCTCTTCACACACTGCAGTCACGGTATAAACCTGCAATGCTGTTTTATGAGGCGGCGAGTCATTCAGTAGTTACACACCCAATCTTAACCCATTGAAGGCTAATTACAAAATACTGCGATGCAATTTACTGCTAGCCCCATTAACACTAGCATGGATACGCAGAACTAAATGATGGGGTGGGAAACTCCAGTCCTCAAGGGACACCAACAGGTCAGGTTTTAAGGGTATCCCTGCTTCAGCACAGGTGGTGCAGTCATTCTGACAGCCACTGATTCACCACCTATGCTGAAGCAGGGATAGCCTTAAAATCGGACCTGTTGGTGGCCCTTGAGGACTGGAGTTGGCCGCCCCTGGGGTAGTACAACTAGTATTAATAAAACGGTACACAGCACTTTTCTATTAGTAGGGGGTGAGGTATCACAAAGCAGTATTAAAACACACACTCACTTTGTGTTTAATGGACTCGCGTCTGGATATAAATGTTCTTGGCCAGTAATAATTGTCAGTTATATATATATATTGTTTTTTTCCTCATTGAAAATTTGATGTTTTAGCTGTTGAATAGTTATATATTACTCGGGGCTTATTTAATAATTAACCTTTCGCAGCCAGAACAAGGTGCTGACTGCACCTTTTGGCAGCAAAGTGGGGGGGAGAGGGTGTGTAAATGCTCTTAAATCGGTTTTCTCTGTATACCTTTCTGTGACATTACCCCTGTCCCAAGGAAATGTGCTGTGGCAGCGGGAAGCATTCGCTTTCCCATTGAGATATACTACATTTCTTGCAGATTGTGATACCTTTCATTGGAAATCCAGGTCTAGGGCCAGCAGTGCACAGGGGGTTAAAGTTATTTGACCTTCTTGGGTATTTCCATTCAATACATCAGAAGACATTGGAAGGCTTCCAATTTACATGGGGGAGGGGGCGGGGGAGGGGGCGGGGGCGGCATCCTACTAATATAATGTAGGTGTGACCCAGCATTGTGTACCTATAATAGACAAACATACAAGATCTCTCTGTAGACATCACGTTTCCAAGACCTCAAAAGTGTGATCTTGAATGATTTTATCATCACATCTGTAATAGTATGAGGCTGGTATAACAGAGGTACTCAACGCCAGTCCTCAAGGCCGGGTTTTGAGGATACCCATGTTTCAGCAAATGTGGCTCCATCAGTGGCCCTGTCTTTAACTTGAGCCACCTGTGCTGAAGCAGAGATCCTCAAAACTGGAGTTGCCCACCCCACAGTTTATTAAGCAATGTTTTGAATTTCATGAATTTATGACCTAAAAAGCTTACATGCCAATGTTTGGGCCCAAGGCAAATAAAGTGAATATATATATATATTTTATTATTATTATATATCTAGTTTGAATGCCAAAAACAGCTTCTACCACTAGGGCACAGCATTTATTTTTGTTTAAAGATTTAAATAAATAAAAAAAAAGGCATCACATCAAGCAAGAAATGGTATTCTTCAGATAACGGGTTCTTGATAAGACTGAAAAGCTACTTTCATAAACCTATTTTGTACACCCCGAGGAATGCACACTACCCCCCTTTCTATATTTAGTACAGACTGAGGAATGCACACTACCCCATTCTCTTTCTATCTTTAGTACAGGACTGAGGATGCAACCACCCCCCCCTTTCTATTTAGTACAGACTGAGGAATGCACCCACTACCCCCCCTTTCTATATTTAGTACAGACTGAGGAATGCACACTACCCCCCCTTTCTATATTAGTACAGACTGAGAATGCACACTACCCCCCTTTCTATATTTAGTACAGACTGAGGAATGCACACTACCCCCCTTTCTATATTTAGTACAGACTGAGGAATGCACACTACCCCCCTTTCTATATTTAGTACAGACTGAGGAATGCACACTACCCCCCACATCTCAGTCTGTCTAAATATAGAAAGGGGGGGGTAGTGTGCATTCTCAGTCTGTACTAAATATAGAAAGGGGGGTGTGGATTCTCAGTCTGTACTAAATATAGAAAGGGGGGTATGTGTGCATTCACTCAGTCTGTACTAAATATAGAAAGGGGGTAGTGTGCATTCCTCAGTCTGTACTAAAATATAGGAAGGGGGTATGGTGCCCCGGTAGGTGCATTCGTCAGTCTGTACTAAATATAGAAAGGGGGTAGTGTGCATTCTCAGTCTGTACTAATATTAGAAAGGGGGGAGGTGCATTCCTCGCTCTGTACTAATATAGAAAGGTGGGTGGTGGTTGGGTAGTGTGCATCTCCTCAGTCTGTACTAAATATAAGGAAAGGGGGGGGTAGTGTGCATTCCTCAGTCTGTACTATCACATATGAAAAGGGGGTGTTGCATTCTCGGGTGTACAAAATAGGGTTTGAAGTAGTTTTCAGTCTTATCAAGAACCCGTTATCTGAAGAACCATTTCTGGTGATGTGATCTTTTTTTTATTTATTTAAATCTTTAAACAAAAATAAATGTGTGCCCTAGTGGTTGAAAGCTGTTTTTGGCATTCAAACTAGATATATATAATAATAAATATATATATATATTCACTTTATTTGCCTTGGGCCCAAACATGGCATGTAAGCTTTTAGGTCACTAAATTCATGAAATTCAAACATTGCTTAAGAAACTGTGGGGGTGGGCAAACTCCAGTTTTGAGGATCTTGCTTCAGCACAGGTGGCTCAAGTTAAAGACAGGGCCACTGATGGAGCCACATTTGCGAAACATGGGTATCCTCAAACACCCGGCCTTGAGGACTGGCGTTGAGTACCTCTGTTATACCAGCTCATACTATTACAGAATGTGATGATAAAATCATTCAAGATCACACTTTTGAGGTCTTGGAAACGGATGTCTACAGAGAGATCTTGTATGTTTGTCTATTATAGGTACACAATGCTGGGTCAACACTACATTTATTAGTAGGATGCGCCCACCGCCCCCTCCCCTGCCCCTCCCCATGTAAATTGGAAGCCTTCCAATGTCTCTGATGTATTGAATGGAAATACCCAAGAAGGTCAAATAACTTTTAACCCCCTGTGCACTGCTGGCCCTAGACCTGGATTTCCAATGAAAGGTATACAATCTGAAGAATGTAGTATCTCAATGGGAAAGCGAATGTTCCCGCAGCACAGCAACATTCCTTGGGACAGGGGTAATGTCACAAAGGTTAACAGAGAAAACCGATTATTTAGCGGCATTTACACACCCTTTCCCCCCACATTTGCTGCCAAAAGGTGCAGTCAGCACTTGTTCTGGCTGCGAAGGTTATATTAAATAAGCCCCGAGTAATATATAACTATTCAACAGCTAAAATCAAAGTTTCAATGAGGAAAAAAACAATTATATATATAACTGACAATTATTACTGGCCAAGAACATTTATATCCAGACGAGGTCCATTAAACACACAGTGAGTGTGTGTTTTAATACTGCTTTGTGATACCTCACCCCTACTAATAGAAAAGTGCTGTGTACCGTTTTATTAAATACTAGTTGTACTACCCAGGGGCGGCCAACTCCAGTCCTCAAGGGCCACCACAGGTCCGATTTTAAGTATCCTGCTCAGCATAGGTGGTGGACTCAGTGGCTGTCAGAATGACTGCACCACTGTGCTGAAGCAGGGATACCCTTACAACTGACCTGTTGGTGTCCTTGAGGACTGGAGTTTCCACCCCATCATTAGTTCTGCAGTATCCATGATAGGTAGTGTTATGGGGCTAGGCAGTAAATCTGCATCGCAGCTTTGTAATTAGCCTTCAATGGGTTAAGATTGGGGTTGGTAATACGAATGACTCGCCGCCTCATAAAACAGATTCAGGTTATACCGTGACTGCAGTGTGTGAAGAGATGAAGGGTTCTCCGTCATCATCGGTTGTGCTTGGCAACAATTACATCATTTATCTAATTATATAGCCAATAAAGATCACTGTGCGCACGTTCACATGTCTTAGGACAGGTCTGCAACACTGCTTTCACCATTATCACCAGCAAATGTGTGCTCATTTGATGTCATTTCCCAGAATCGTGCTGCAGTGGGAGCACTGTCTGTAGGTGATAATGGTGAAAGGACAGGGTGCAGACCTGTATAAGACGTGACATGTGCTCACAAGTGAGTATTCTTTATTGGAGATATATATATATATATATATATATATATGATATTTTAATGATATATATTTTGGTACAGCCAACTGCTGTCATAATGCTGACTTAATCACACAACTCTGTGTGCAGTGCACGGTTGTTGTGAAGCTTTCTATTATCCTGTGCTCACACTGGGATAAGGCAAGAGGTGTGTGCATGTGTCCCCTGCAAAAAATCTTTTCAGGAAGACAAAACTAATTGTGTTATTACCGTTTGTTCAAACGCAGTGCGTTTTAGCAATATCAGAATCTGTGCTTTTCCGCCTGTCATGCTGCTTTTTGTTTTGCGTGAAGGATATTTTAACGTTTCTGCATTAACCTCGAAAAAGGGCAGTGCGATATAAAAAGTAGGTAAATTAGGCTGATAAGAAAAAAATACAAATAAAGCCCGTTGTTGCTTCTACAGTATATGTTCGCTGACACTGCATGAAAATGTTTGCGATTCTTTTGGCGGGTTGACCGGGGTTAATTTACAGACCAGTGGGTGTGCTTAGTTTCTTCCCGGGTCTTTTTTTAACCCTTTGCGTGCTGCTAGAGGGGGCAGCATCGCAAGCAGCAAAAGGGGTTAATAGAAATGGCCAGAAAGAGTTCGTTCCGATTTGACGTAATCCCCCTTTTTTTTTTTTTTCAAAACAGGTAACTTTGGAAAGAGAAGTTGACTATTTTTATTAGTATTATATATATTGAAAGAAAAATAATTCATATTTTATGAAATAAAAGCACCACAAACCTTCTAGCCTAATACAGAGCAACAAAGAAGAAAAGCAGACTGGAAACTCTGCCGCCCAGAGAAATGATTGCAATCACCTATCGAGTGAATAAAAAATCAGTTCCATGCGCGTGTCTGTTTTGATTATTAGAATCATGGGAGATGAACAAGACCATATCAAGCAAAAAGGGGGGGGGTCTGGTCTGTCTGTGTAATTTCTTTCTGATAGCCAAGAACAGCAGGAAGGGAAAGGCCCTGAAACGTGATTCCTCCTCTGTGCTGGCTGCTCTGCCAGTACACGAGAGAGTCGCATTATTGTAAGGTGAGGTAACGTTCCCGTACCTCTGTCCCAGGGGAGACCTGCAGTTTGAGAATCTTTATGTTGTGTTGGCTGCAAAGCAGGATTCTCCTCGCCGGAAACCGTTTCCCTGCAATTTGGGGAACAGTACCAAACACTAACAAAGCAATGGACAGGCTAGTACAGGAGTGCCCAACACCAGTCCTCAAGGGACACCAACAGGTCAGTGTAAATCTCTACTGATGGAAACACACGTATTACATTGTATTAGCCCAAGGGTGCCCAGCACCCAGTCCTCAAGGGCCACAACAGGTCGAGTGCTCAGGAACTCCCTGCTTCACACAAGTGGCTCAATTGTTGATTGAGGCACCTGTGCTGAACGCGGGAGTTCTCGAGAAACTGACCAGTAAGGAGAATTACACTATTATTCTTGGTGATTACAGAGCCAGTACCACAGGGAAAGCAAAACATGTTTTTATTAGATTTATCAAACCCTGGATGCAATCTGCTTCCTCTGAAGAATTAAATCACTCTTAAAGTGAAACTTTTAGTTGTTTTCCTGTGAAAAGGTATTTCTTTGTGTTCTGTGAAATGCATTCTCCTCAGATACTTGTACTCACCTAAATGTCATTACCTGGTGATCGCGTAAAAAAGGCAATCTCACGTCACTGTCCAAAAACATCTTCCCGTTCTCCCCGAGTGCCAAATTCAGTGTAGCAGCAGCTTTTGTTTCTGGTTACATAATCATGGCATCAGAAATACAAAAGAACAAGGCTAATTAGCCATGTGGTTTAAAGATGGACTAGAAAGTATAGTCCGCACAAATAAATTGGGTGTAAGCAAATGTTAGGGGCGTTTACAATTCCATCATGGAAACCATAAAAAAATTTCAATAATGAGTGACCCACGCCACCACCTAATTACAATAGAGGAATTAATTACCTATGCACAGGAAAATTAACCTATAAAACAAAGTGTTAAGCAATATATATATATATATATATATATATATTTAAATGTAGATATGGAATCTCAATATTCAATATTTATATATCATGTCATTCCTTTAAGGTATCTAATTATTACGTGAAAAATAATAAACACTTATTGTAATTAACCACGACGCAAGTGAACAATATGTACGGTGATCAAATAAAATGTAAAATATCCCCATGGTGGGACGACTTCAGAATCCTAACAAATGGGTAACCATCAGATTGGTCATTGTATTCCCAATAGTAGGTATGTGATCAGGTATCCGTTTCAGTTAGTCCGACACACACAGCACCAAAAAAAAAAAAACAAGTGGGCAGGCCACCTGCGTCCTCGGAGAGTAAATGAAAGTTGGTAATCCTCTCGGGCTGTAAACAATGGCAATGGTAGACCAAACAAAATAGACATGGGTGGGCACAACTGATATCGTGTGATCAGTAAGTCCAAAAGAAAACATACCGGAAAAATTTATGTAGATGTTTATAGTCCCAACTATATGCAACAGTGTTCTGAGGTATGAGTTGTGTGTCTTCCAAGGGGAGAATGGTCCAGGGGTCCTGCCCAGACGCTCCCCTCATACGCGTTTCGTCCAGCGACTTAAACTTGGACTGCATGTGATCACACGATATCATTGTGCCCAACATGTCTGTTTTGTTGGTCTGCGGAGCCTATGCCAACTATTACAGCCCGAGAGGATTACCCAACTTCAGCTCACAACTTGGGACTTAACGTTATCCGCTAACAGGTTCGTAATGAGTATTGTTTATCTTTTCATAGGCAGTGGTGTTTCCATGTGCTGAGTTTGATTTGCAATCTTTTCAGTACTCGGCAACACACAATTTTTTCCTATGATTGGTGGGTCCTGTGTATTTGTGTGTGCACTACCTGGCCCATTCATTTACATCACTGAGACGTAGGTGCTTTTCCCATGTTGTGGTAATAGGTACTAGCGGCTACAGAGTTAGGCCACTGGTCCTCAGCGCCCGTGTTTTGTGCCGTGCTCGTGTCAGGGGTCCATGCCAGATTTTAAATATTCTGCACTGGGTTTTTTTTTTTTATGTTTGGGTCATTCAAAAATTGCATTTCTATTTGGTGCTCATGCGGCTCTTTTCTCTGGCTGCCTCATAATTACACGCCCGTGAGCACCGCCGGTCCAGGGTAAAAGTACCGTAGTACGGTTTATGGTTACCGTAAAATATCAGAGTGATGCGGGGGTCAACTCTCTTTTTATATATATATAATATATAAATAGATATATATATATATATATTTGCTGTGGCACAGATACATCAAGCAGTGGTAAGGAAAAGTGGGGATGATCTCTATCAAACAATGTCATTTTTTTTAAGTCAACTTACATCTCCCACTTTTCTTACCCACTGCTTGATGTATTCTGGACCTTGGCGTCTTTGCCAGCAATGTTTGTGTTGCAGGCCCTCCTGCTAATGAAAGGGTTAAAGAAAATATAGAAAGCTAAAATGGTGAATGTTGTTTGCTGACCCAGCCAGACTAAATTGCCTAAAACAAAACTTGATGCGCATAAGGAGATTACAACAGGGATTGAGGGAAACCTGCATGGGACAAGTGAATACATGGTTCCCTTTACAGGACGGGGTGTCCTGTTGTACAAACTTCGAAGAAGCGGTTGGTTTCTTCAGAGGAATTGACATGTCTCCCAAGTTCCCATTAACCCAGGAAATTGTTACATTTTCATGGTGTCAACAAGTTGAGGAGTGGAGCATGTTTCGGGAAGGAGAAAATGGTTTAAAACACAATGTCCCGGATCTGGCGCTTTGAGTGGAGGCCCGCAGGGTAAATTGGGAGTACTTTGCGGGAAAAGGCAGTGGGTTTTGTGGATCGCGCCCAACAGAGGTGGAAGAGGCTGGGTGTGGTTGTGAGGGTTTTTTAGTAGTAGCCCTTAAATTTTCATTCTGATAATGTAAGAAAAAAGACAACAGGTATTTTAGCATTACACCCACTCATTAACCAAAGAGTACACACATTTTAATTACAATACAAATATCTTCTTACAAAATCTATAAACATAATTTTCATCTGTGACGAATGTACAGATGTAGCAGGCGGCATTGCTGCCTGTGGTGGAATATGCAGTGGTATTCTGCACCACATTGCCATTTGAATCTATGGAAACCGTGATATTCTGCGTTGTTTAGAACAAGAAATATTTGGGTTGAGCGCAATCCCACGGGGCTACATCTGTACAATGCACACGGGTTAACCAAAGCATAATATTTTCTAAAATAATAGGCCTTTATAATACTAAATCCTACAAGCTACTTCATTTCAAAAAAATGAGGTTGGCGCACGAGTAGAAGACACTGCATTTAGGTGAACGTAATAAGGACACAAGCTATCAGCCCTCTAACCGCTCCATGACATGAGGGATGTCACATTGCCAGACACGGCTGAGTGAGTGGACCCTATGAGACAGTCGGCCTCCACGGAGCAAAAGGTATTCAGACATGGAGATTGTGGACCCCAAAAATTGGTAAACATTGGGCTTATTCTGTAAGGTGCGATAGTGAGGTGACGGGAAACGTCCATGACAGTTAACGGGGTCTTTTATGCGATTAGGGAGTTATCAGTGCTTATCAATCTTAAAGAATATGAGCGTTTAAACCAAAACGTCAGCGAAGGTTCACACCCTGCTATGATGTTTTGATTGTAAAGCGTTCTTTTGTTGGTATCTGAGAGATCGTGTTGGCATGTTGTACGGAAGGCAAGAGTAATTATTCCCGATGTAAGGGGGGGGGGGGTCAGGGCGGTTATTGTGGACACATTACTTCAATAATCCGGGGGGGGCGATATTTGACGAGTGACGTTTTACAGCTCGGGAATTCCCCCGGTCCCAAAGACAATTTAGCGTTTGATCATCCTGCACAAGAAATACTGTCCAGCAGGAAAAATAAATATTGACCGCAGGTCAGTCTCAGAAAATGGTCTCATCACGACGGAGTAGAAGTAGCAGCTTGTTGACATGGAGAAAGCAGCTTCACATGACTGAATATAGAAGGGGGGGGGGGGCGTGGTTTGAACGGGGGTCAGTCCGTTCGTACCCCACTCCCCTCCTCGGTGTGCAGGAGCCCGGAGGCCAGGCTCCCTCCTCTGAATTAACTGAAAGCCGGGGAAAGAAAAAAAAAAAAAAACAAACAGGCCGCCTCCCACGAGCTCCTCCTGCTCACCTCATTGGCTCACATGCGCACCACGTGACGCGTCAACACTCCAGAAACAACACTGGTGTGCGCTGGCGGCTGACGCGTCACAGAACGGAGGTGAGCCACGGAGGGAGGAGGGCGGCAGGGGGACCAAAGAGTGCAGGTAAGGGGGGGGCGCACGCGGCCACGGAACGCAGCAGGACCAAGGCCTAAGACTGGGGAACTTCGGATCCACAACCAAAGGTGCTACCCTTAACTTTGCCTTTCTCTTCACGAGGAAACAGGAGTGATATTAAACCACACATGCAATATCAGAGCAGAAGTGGCCTATAACATTACAATGTTTCAATTGGAAACATGTATTGTCTTCAGGACACAAACATTGATTTTGAACCGTAAGGATGATTAAACATTTTAAGGACGACAAGGCCGAGTCAATGGTGGGTGCGGGCGGGTGCACGAAGGTGTAGTGGCTTCAACACTTGCCTATAGCTTCAATGGTTTGAGCGCTCTCTAATGGACACGATAGAGGTGTAGTGGGCGTGGTCACGGGAGCTGGTTCGCACTCATTGGGTGAGGCTCTCGTAACGGCCGGCGCGCGATGGGGAACATTTCTTTGTTTCCTCACGCATCGCGAGAGCGCCGGCGCTGTGGTCGCGCCCTCTCCGGACAGCCTCATAGAAGGCGTATCACTTTGATCGGTCGAGATAACCGCGGACACTAGTAAGGGAGGGCAGGAGAGGTCAGTGGGCAAGATCACTGTTCTAATGCAGGTAAACCAGGTTCAAACCCCAGCACCGGTCATTTTGTCCAGTCTACCTACCTCACAGTGGCAACCAGCATTAGATGGCAAGCTCTGAGGCAACAGATGTACCTGCCAAATTCTACGCCACAGCGCTACTTATTGTCAGCACTGTAAGAAACATATTACTTTACTGCCCTTTAAAAGCAAACCTCAAAATAAAAAATGAAATCAGACATAACCGGACATATACCGTGGCTGATCCACTTTTGCGACTCTTTCCATATATATTCACTGGGCAACTTCTGTCTTAATGAACGTGAATCGAGTGGAAATATTAACCCCGAGGGCACATTTGCCGCAACTGGGATCTCCAGAATTCAAGTACAGAGTTTAAAAAAATAAAAATAAAGGGGGCGTGATCGCTAGAAGAAACAGCAGCAAAAGAGGCGGTCTTACATGGTATGTAAAAAGAACAGTAGGGATATTTATTTTTATGGCGAAGAGAGTCAAGTTGAGAGGCCTTTAATGTGATATACGTGTTAAACTGCAGGAACGGGGCTGATACAGATACAACTGACAATGACGTGCGTCTTTTCTGCAAACGGCTCGCGGCACGCTCGAACCAGTAGCACGTAAGGAAAAGGGTGAGAACTATTTGTAAGAAAACACAGGTCGGTCTTCACTAGGATATAGGTCCGGTAACAGCCCACGAGTGCATTGCTGATAGAAATACAACCCAAACTTTCTCTGGGATGCAAACATTAGGGGGGGGTGGGGTGGGAGGGAGAGGAGGGAGTTTTACCACACAAAACACAGAATTATACAAAAATTACAAGTATTCAGTTTAACACAATGGCCAGGATGATATAGCGTCACCCAATCCCCTAGGAACTTCTAAGACCCTTCCGCACATGAGGGGGTTAAAACTGGCACAAAGTATTAAATGGGGACAGAGGACAGTAAGTCATATGCCCCTTTTAGCAGGAGTTTATCCGACATCCAAATGTTTTAGGGATAGCTATAAACCACCAAATATCGTGAGATTGAGGAAGGCATCAAAAAACTGGGTCATGTTTGCATAAGGGGGATTTTAATTATGCAGACAGGACTGGGGCAATGAGATTAGCGTTACCACAAAAGGAAAAAAAGGTTTTGGGGGTGCTTAAAGAACAATTACAACGAGGGCCAAATTATGAGGAACCAACCAGGAAGGGAAAAGGGGCAATTGAATTTGGTCATATCAAAACAGTTGTAGAGTATAGCAAATATCATGACCGGGTAGGATTGGGGTAACAGTGATCATAACATGATCTCATTTGAAATAAATATCAAAAAAACAGATTACTCAGGTTAACAAAGACCTGAAACTAGAAAAGCAGAGTTTAAAAACTGAGTTTAATCTACAAGTAATACACTGGGATGATGTTTTTGCAGGGAAAAAATGTGGAAGATCAATGGGCAAATTTTAAAACAGTTAGAAAGCACACTTATCAGTGTATACCCTTGGGTAATAAGTATAAGAAAATAAGTCAAAACCATGGGCTAAAATAAACGGTAGGGGAGGAAATGGACAAGAGAGGAAGGCGTTAGATTCTTTAAGTCAGAAGGGGGAGAAGACATCGTAGAATTTAAGGAATGTAACAAAATTGCAAAGGGGCAATCAAAATACAGCAAAAAAAGGATAATGAAAAAAGGATTGCAATAGAAAGTAAGATCAACCCTAAAAAGTTCTTTAAGTACCTTATAACAAAAAATGAAAAAAGAAAATAAAAGACCCTCAGTGTGAGATGGGCAGCAGATTATTGGAGATAAGGAAAAAAAGAAGAGGTATTAAAAAAATTCTTGTCCTGTGTTTACCAGGAAAATCAATTCAATACTTCGCGCCACAGGAGGGAAGCACAACCTCCCTATTAATGAACAATTGGTTTAACTGAGGAAGAAGTTCAAAAGGGAGGCGTGATAAAATTAAGTAACATAAGGCACCTGGCCCCGATGCATACATCCAAGAGTCCAAGGAGTTCAGCATCAGTAATAGCCAAACGACTCCATTTCCACGGCTAGTACCACAAGATTGGCGTGTAAAGCAGAAGTGCCTATATTAAAAAAAGGAGCTAGATCACAACCGGGGGGAATATATAGACCTGTAAGCCTGAACTTCAATGTGGGGATAAATACTTGAAGGTTAATACGGGATAATATTCAGGAATACTAATGGAAAACAAAAATTATAGTAATAGTCGCATGGATTATGAAGGATAGATTTTGCCAAACTAACCTTATTTGTTTCTTAATGAGGCAAGTAGAAATTTTAGCCCAGGGTTAATGCAGTGTGGTTCTATTAGATTTTGCAAAGGCTTTAGATACGGTTCCACATGAAGAGGTCTAGTGTACAAAATAAATCAAAATTCTATCAGTTAAAATATCATGCACCTGGCATTGAAAACTGGAGGCAGGACAACAGAGGTTTGTCATATGGCACTTTTTCAGGTTGAGCAAAGGTTGAGTGGAAGTAGTCCTTGGGATGGTTACTGGACCTGCTTTTTTTTAACTGTATTAATGACCTTGAGTTGAGAGCAAAGTCTCCATCTTTGCCGATGACACTAAATTGTATATAAAGGTAGTAGAATCAGAGCAGGATGCATTTCTCCAGAAGGACTTGGGAGACTGGAAACTTGGGAAGGTAAATGGCAGATGAGGTTTAATACAGATAACTGTCAAGTTTGCCTGTGAAGGTAGAGGTTGCTGGCATCACAAAACTGAAATGAAGCCATCTACGCTACCCTAATCATTAACGATGGCAAACCTATGTAAGGCTATTCAACCAAATGTATTAATATCTGGGGGCGAACT
Organism: Ascaphus truei; assembly: GCA_036426205.1. Taxonomy (NCBI): domain Eukaryota; kingdom Metazoa; phylum Chordata; class Amphibia; order Anura; family Ascaphidae; genus Ascaphus; species Ascaphus truei. The sequence continues at coordinate 284,247,464 of CM071569.1, forward strand.
GGGAATGCACAATGCACTGTATGGGAGAATGTATTCCAAATGCAATTCCCCAAGTCTAGTGTGCGCAAGCAATATGAGGGGTTAAAGGTTTGTGATCTATGTGTAAGCACTGTCATGTGATTTGGGAGTCAGCCCTGTAAGTGAAATGGATTATGTGACATTTGTATGGAGGGGACTCTGATTTCATCAGCTGAGGTTACTGCAGAATAAATGTATATTGAGACAATGGTTGGAGCATGGAGGGTTCGACATTTGGGAGTAAGAACAAGATGAAAACCAGGCAATGGGATGGGTTCTGTAGCAGCCTCTGGCTGTTGTGGCACCAAACCAATTCCTGATTGATTGTCAGCAGCCCCTCCCATGCATGGGATATCCACAGAGGGCTATATAAGGGGTGCTACTGATCAGACGATCAGATTACTTCAGAGAGCACTCTGAGAGACAAGAGAGACTAAAAGAGGGAGAGACACTTGGAAGGAGTGTGGAGATTCCCTCAGAGGACCATCTGAGAGATAGAGACTTCTGTGAAGGAGTTTAAATCTTGATAGTGACAAGCGGGAGATACATGGCAGAGGGGCTGCCTTGTGATCAGCCACTCTGATATCCTGGACGAGAAGCGGACAGGGCAAGCCTTTCTTGAAGCAGCCCTGCACCTAGCGAGGTTAGATTCTACTCCCAGGCCCCAGTTGGTATTGTATCTGGTTTGTACATCTTTGTTTTGGTTGCTGGCGTGCCAGAATAAACCCCATTTTATTCTACAAATTGTCCTGCATGGTGCTCGTGATCCCGTGGTTTCGGTGTTATGTTAAAAGTACTGGCCTCCCGTGACAATGCCTTGGGAAGCAAGAATAAAAGGGAGACATTAACACATTGAATGGGGGATAAATTAGGGGAATCCTTGATGGAGAAGGATTTAGGAGGTGCTTGTAGACAGCAGGCTTAGCAATAGTGCCCAAAGTCATGCGAAGTAGGGTAAAGGCAAACACGATCTTATCTGCATGAAACAGGCAATGGATGGAAGGGGAACAAGTAAACATAATTATGCCCTTTACAAAAGCAATAGTAAAGACCACACCTGAATATGGAGTACAGTTTTGGGCACCATCCTTAGAAAGACATTATGGAACTAGAAAGAGTGCTGAGAAGAGCCACCAAATAATAAAGGGGATTGGAAAATCAACTATATGGAGGGAGAGATTGTTAAATTAGATTATTTATACTAGAAAGGAGGTGCTAAGAGGGGTATGATAACTGTATAAAACATCCAGGGACAGTACAAGGAGCTTCAAAAGAAATTATTATCTCCCCAGGGGCCTTTGTAGAATGGACTCAGGGTCGTCCCTCTAGGTTGGAGGAAAGCAGATTTCACAAGCGACAAAGGACAGGGTTTCTTTACCGTAAGGGTAGTACAATGTGGTACTCATTACGCATGGAAAGTGATGGCAGATAAATAGATTTGTTATCAAAAAAAAGGTGTTGACATCTTTTTAGAAAAAAAGGTATACAGGGATATACCAATAAGTAGTAAACATGGAAGGATGTGATCCAGGGATTAACCGATTGCCAGTTCTTGGAGTCAGGAAGGAATTAATTTTTCCCCATGAGATATTCATTGGATGATGTGTCCCTGGGGTTTTCTGTTTGCCTTCCTCTGGATCAATCCTGCAAGTACGGATATAGGATAAAGTATCTGTCGTCTAAATTTAGCATAGGCTGAAACTTGATAGACGAATGTCTTTTGATTCAAACCATCATCTACCATGTGACTAGGTGACTTCAATAATGTCAGACTGAGGAATGCACACTACCCCCCTTTCTATATTTAGTACAGACCGAGGAATGCACACTACCCCCCTTTCTATATTTAGTATAGACTGAGGAATGCACACTACCCCCCTTTATAATGGCATCTTTAAACTATTGAACAAGATGGCAAAAGTAAACACTGGTGCCACTACTCCATATGCTGCTGCAACGGTGCTTCCCAGGGCTAGGGAAGATATCCCGCTCCAAATGGATGTGCGATTAAGATCCACCTCCAGCACAGTGATGCAGCTTCACAGCAACGTGAATAATGGCACAGAGCAGTATATATATACGTATATATATTATTTCTTATAACCTCTTTGCTTGCGGAAGGGAGCAGGCAAAACATGTTGGCGCTCGCTTGTACGCAGCACCCAAAGGGTTAAAACCACTTCAAAATACAGCGGTGACGAGATATTTCGGCGGCTTGGGTTACGCTTTCGCCCAAGAGGTATGTACCACAGATTACAGGTTTAGCAGTGTAACTTTGGAAGGTTTTCGGTCCAACTAAACATCCTGTCCCAAACTAAAACAAAAAAAATCCCACAAAACAGGAGGTGGGAGCAGTCCAAAAGAGCGTAAAAGTGCAGTCAAGGAAGGGATTGCCCACCTGGTCTCCCCCGTAGTGCAGAGGTGGGGGGCTGAGGAGAAGATGAAGTCCGGGTGATTCCTCTGCCCGTTGTAATGCGCTTGGCCTTTTAAGTTTGGCTCCTGGTACAGTGCGGTTCTCAAGTGTAGCAGGTTACAGTTACAAATGAATGGGAGGTCGCATGCTACCGGTGTTCCCAAAACACAAGCAAAGTCTGTGGCACAAAAAATAAATTAAAAAAAAAAAGTCACGTTTTCCTCGGCCGGGTTTGGGAATTCCCAAATATAAATCTGAACCACGCAGAAGATCTGTGTCCCTACAAAACGGTTGCGTGCGCCTGTATGTTTAATACCGAATCACCGAGTGTTGGGTTATCGTTTCATGACACGCACACAGTGCCTTATTGCTATGACATGCAACTGTTGCATTTGAAAGCTGTAGTAGGGTTTGCCCAGAATATACACGTTTCCTATGTGACACATAGCAGTCAAACATACATGTCAAAGGACATTAACCCCTGAAGGGTCAAGGTGTCGAGGTTATCCATGTTTGCGAGTACTTAAATGCTACACACAAAAAAAAGGGGGTATGTAGTGAAGGTAGCAGTAGTTACACTAACATTTCCAGAGAGGTAAGGAATTATATTCAAGGTCTAACATAATACATGGCATGTGTGAGAGCTCCTTCAGATTATTACACTGGCCTCTGAAGTGTGATATCCAGTTCAAGACGAGCTGCATTCTCCGTGCCACCATGTCCCTGCAATTCCTTCAGGCACTGAAAACTCCACTCACTTTTACTGCTCTACTATTAAACACTACATAAGGTTTATGTATTACTGTTAAAGTGCCATTAGTATGTTGTTCCACTTTGTATCACATAGCTAAATATAATACGGTGTTCCGTTGGTGTGACAGAGATAACCAGTAGCTTGTTATGGTAAAATGAGGTCTTCCCCAACCAGCCGCCTCAGAAGCCATCACTTCTGCAAAATAATTATTAAAAAATATACATATAAAGCACGCCCAGGTCATGTTAACCTTTAGGGCGTCCCGGTGATGCTCACTGGACATCACAAGAGCCAAAATGCTGGTGGCCTTCATGATATTCAGTGAACTTCATCCAGTTTTGGCCTTTGGCTAGGAAAGATCTGGTCCACGTCTCCCAGAGAGCCGAGGACATCAATGGGAAAGGAAGCTCATCCTCTCCCATTCCCAACGTTGAGCTGGCGTCCATGGGTACGAAACACACTACGGGTGTGGATGAGGCGCTGGAATGTCCATCGCGCCGTGGTATTCAAGAGAGGGGCGGGGGGGGGGGAGGGAGAACTAATTACACTCCAGAAGCGTTTAGTACTGGTGCCGATATACCTTAAAGCCCATTAATGCAGGAGAGCTGCAACGCATTGCTACAGGCCATGAATGGGCTTCACAGCACAGTAATAGGTAGAAGGCTTCCTCTAATGTCATGGCATTGTTTCACACGGATATTAGGCATTTCTGTGAATGAGGGGGCAGCAATCCACCCAACAGCAGAATGAGGTTAACGAATACAGGTGAAGAGCATGTTTTGGTTATTGTGGCAATTTTGGGAGCGGGGCAAGTGGGAGCAGTGCTGAGGAAGATCTGCTCCTTCAGGATGTGAAGGAGAGACCAAGCTGAAAGGAGCAACACAATCCTACATGGATAACCTCTCTGTGTGGTCCCCCGTCCTGGGACCGGGGGTGTACGCAGAATGCCTACAGTAAAAACCTAATGTAATAATTTACACAGCAAACACATTCTGCTGCATTTAAGAAAATAAAATTATATATAGTCTATCCTACGCTGGGTTCGTTTGTAAACCAGATGGGTGAGGAGCTGTGGAGGGAAGGACTGTGTCTGCACGGAACAGAAATCAGGACCACGAAGCCCCGAAAGGTTTCCACGTTATGCAGAGAAAGACCGTTAATAAATCACATTATTTTTGGGAGGTCAGGATGTCGAGGTGTGGGGGGGGCTGAGTTATTTTTTTTTTGTTGTATTTTTTTTTTTAATTCAAAGAGTCACTAGAAAAGTCCTCACCAGGAATCCAATGTCCGTCACGTGTCTCTGGGGAGAGGTTAAGAACTGAACAGCAGCAGTCCACAGTCTCAAGGGGGCCAAAGGGCAAAAAGACACAGATTAGGGATTCCAAAAAATTCAAGGCAGCCTGCAGACCATCATGGCGGCCGAGCCTTCCTTTCGTGGATTGAGATGGTCACAATTTAGTCAGCTTTTTGTTTTCCCACTGAAGGCTTTAGGTGCATGAGAATAGTTAGCTTATTAATATCACACTTGTTCTTTCTCGTTTCTCAAATCTTCGTTGAATGTTAGTGCCAGTTGCCCAGGCTTGCACATCCAGCAAAAAAATAAACGAAGAAATCTCGCGCTCGCCATCTACAAACGCTGAGAAAGTTGCACTAAAGTCAGGCGGGGGGCGAGAGTCTTGCCATTACACTAGACTGTGTAAAATGACTTGTACGAGTCCAGACGTAAGTCTCCTTTAAATCGTAGTGGCACTGAAGCCACGAGTCTGCCGGTCAGTATTGTCTTGTGTGCAGTTATAGTCTTAGTCGATTCGTCGGTTTCCGTCGACGTCTTGCTTTGCCCATCGGGGATGGGATTCCTGCGTCCTTGTAAGTACATATTCGAGTCAGATGTGAAATGGAGATATGTTGAAGCACATCAGGATGGGTAACACCAAAATTATAGTGGTGCAGAGAGGGGGCACCTGCTCAAAGCCCCCCTCTTATCACGACGTGGGCCTGCTCCACTGACAGCCACTGGCTATTTGTTGGGTGTGCCAAAAGTCAGCGGGGTAAAGAAGAAGAAGAAAAGGATGGAAAGTAGAGAGAGGAAGAGAAAAGAAATAAGAGTGGCTAAAAAATAAAGAATGAAAGAAGGGGAACAGGAGAAAAGAGAAATTCACCTGATTCTACAGAGCAGAAACTGGGTAAATAAATGAAAAATAAAGGCAGAGAGAAAACAAAAAATGAAAAGGTTGAGAGAGAGAGAGAGAGAGAGAGAGAGAGAGAGAGAGAGAGAGAGAGACTGTGCACACGGCAAACAGGTGAGCAAGGAGTTTGAAGGGAAACGAAGGACTAGCTCTGCAGCATGCTGAGCCTCTGCGGATGTGGTTAGAGCTGGAATCCCTCCATTGGAGCCTCTCTCTGTTGGAAGATGTACTGCTGCTGGCTGAGGTCCACCTGGGGGGCGATGCTGCTATCCTCATCGTCAGTGCCAAAGTAGTGCTCAATGAGGTCAAACGCCTTCTGGTAGATCTCCTGGTTCTCGTGGCTTTGCAGGAACTCAATCTTATCCAGACCTGAGAGGGGAGAGACGGGCAGAGACATCACCCACCACGGTACCACAGTGTGATCAGATGTGTTATACGGGCAAGGGCTGCTTTGGGCCCAAGTTCATGAATGTATCATTTGTAACCACTTCAGTGCAAGAGGGGTAAAGAACGCAACTCCTTGAATAGAACTGCTGAGCTCTCCAGCACTGAAGAGGTAGGTACTAGTAGGTATATATTATCATGATAACCTTCTTGGGGAGTTTTAGGATCCGTGCCTGAATAAATATATTTTGGGATGGCACCTTTAACCAGCCATAGAGTACAGGTGTGACTCAGGGTGCATGGTTGAGCACTGTGTGGCTATGGACATGTTCTTCACGTCCCTTTTTGGCGCTGGGGGATTAAAACAACTAGACAGATCTCTAGGACCAATCCCATGTATACAGACGTAGCCTTGGTAATTGTTTCTAGGGATACCGCAAAATATCCTATTACAACTCAAACTATCGGCATATACATGGGATTCAAGGTCAATGATGGTGTAGTAAAGTGTATGACATCTCACCAAAAACAACAATTAAGGTGCCTACACCTGTGTGTCGCATTGAATTGGTAGAAGGCATACAGGTCTGTTCTTAGAATCAGAAACTTTTATGGATACGGAACTATCCGCTTGTTGTAGCAGTTTTATTTTAAAATAAAGTGCAATTTGGCTGCAGTGCTTCCAGCATCACAAGCAGCACCAGTAATATCCTTAAACATTACCCCTACAGGGACCATGGTATCTGCAGGCTGATGGCCAAGCTTCGCAAACACCACCAACCAGTCATTTGGTCAGATGTGCTAAAGCATGGGTGTTAAACTCCAGTCATCAAGCTCCCCAACAACAGGTCAGGTTTTCAGAATATCCCTGCTTCAGCACAGGTGGCTCAATCAGTTCCTGTTTCAGCACAGGTGGTTCAATCAATCAGAGGCTCAGTCTTTGACTGAGCCTCTGATTGACCCACCTTTGCTGAAGCCGGGATATCCTGAAAACCTGACCTGTTGGGGGCGTGGGGAGGGCTTTAGGGCTGGAGTTGAGCCCCCCCGAGCTAAACCCTGCAAACGGTTCCCTGCACTGACAGAAGAGCAGGCAAAACTTCCTGTGCGGTTTATTTATAAATATTTTACCGGGACACATACATTGAGCGTTATCTCATTTAAAGCACGTTCTGGGTACAGTATATCAAATATATATTACAATGACAAAGCGGGGGGAAAAAAAAGGAAAGTACCAAATTAGTACCGCACATCTGGTATCTGCTTTAAAACCCATCTCTCACAGACTTGCCCTCTAGAAGCATAGAGAACATATCATTTCTTGCGCGGCCCTTCGCTCCTGCGTCAAATATTTCAAGAGGAGCGCGCGATGGGCAGAGCCACTGCAGTTACACGCTACTATTTCTCCAAGGAGCGGAGCCAGATTCCCAGATACCACCGCAGATTGTAGTCGGATAAATAGAAGAACAGGAACGTTGAACCGAGAGCTGCATAACATCATGGCAGTGTAATGCACCGCTGCCTGGCTAATTTCAGACATTAAAACCAGAGACATAACATAAAACACAGACAAAGCTCAGTTTTTAGCACATCTAGTGAGACTCATACACGGTACAGTGCCTAAACTTGCCTGCTTGTAGTTTGGCTGTGACATCTCTAATACAGAGTGCTTTTCCTGGTAATGTACAGGTTAATAAAAGCTTCAGTCAGACAGAACTTTGCAGCTAATATTGACAGATTTACTATAAATCATTCTTCCTGTATTAAACAGGTAGTTAATAATTATATTAGCGTTAGGGACCCCTGATATGTGGTCTGCCTGGCGTTGTGCTCAGGGCTTACAACAATTTTGGCCAAAAATGTCAAACTAAAAGACCATTACTTAATTAGATATTTATCTATATATAATAGGCACGTTACCGTGTATGAGTCTCACTAGATGTGCTAAAAACTGAGCTTTGTCTGTGTTTATGTTATGTCTCTGGTTTTAATGCATATGCATGCTCAGTAGCACTCCTCTGATACTCATATGCTATATATGTTGTGGGTATTTTGGGGGTTTAATAGGAGGCTTATTAGGTGTCCAGTATGTTTTACAATTCTGTCCAGCTAGTCAGGGGATTGAGGTTGGCAACCTCCTACTTAATTTAAGCTCACCCCCTCCCACATTTAAAATGGTATGGGCTCACCATAGCATCTTCCACTCAGGGGAACTTGCCCCGCTTGTAGTTTGGCTGTGACATCTCTAATACAGAGTGCTTTTCCTGGTAATGTACAGGTTAATAAAAGCTTCAGTCAGACAGAACTTTGCAGCAAATATTGACAGATTTACTATAAATCATTCTTCCTGTTATTAAACAGGTTATTAAGATTTATATTAGCGTTAGGGACCCCTGATATGTGGTCTGCCTTGGCGTGGCTCAGGGGCTTACAACAATTTTGGCCAAAATGTCAAACTAAAAGACCATTTACTTATTAGATATTTTATCTATATATATTTAGGCACTGTACCGTGTATGAGTCTACATAGATGTGCTAAAAACTGAGCTTTGTCTGTGTTTTATGTTATGTCTCTGGTTTTAATGATATTGCCATGCTCAGTAGCACTCCTCTGATACTCATATGCTTATAATGTTGTGGGGTATTTTGGGGGTTTAATAGGAGCTTATTAGGGGTTCAGTATTGTTTTACCATTTTGTCCAGCTAGTCATGGCTGATTGGAGGTTGGCAACCTCCTACTTAATTTAAGCTCACCCCCTCCCACATTTAAATGGTTATGGGCTCACACTCCATAGCATCTTCCACTCAGGGGAACTTGCCTGCTGTGTTTGGCTGTGACATCTCTAATACGAGCTTTTCCTGGTATGTACAGGTTTAATAAAGCTTCAGTCAGACAGGAACTTTGCAGCTAATATTGACAGATTTACATAAATCATTTTCCTGTTATTAAACAGGTTATTAAGAATTTATATTAGCGTTAGGGACCCTGATATGTGGTCTGCCTTGGCGTGGTCAGGGGCTTACAACAATTTGGCAAAAAATGTCAAACTAAAAGACCATTTACTTATTAGATATTTATCTAATATATTTAGGCACTGTACCGTGTATGAGTCTCACTAGATGTGCTAAAAACTGAGCTTGTCTGTGTTTTATGTTATGTCTTGGTTTTAATGCATATTGCCATGCTCAGTAGCACTCCTCTGATAATCTATGCTTATATATTGTTGTGGGTATTTTGGGGGTTTAATAGGAGCTTATTAGGTGTCCAGTATGTTTTACAATTCTGTCCAGCTAGTCATGGCTGATGTGAGGTTGGCAACCTCCTACTTAATTTAAGCTCACCCCCTCCCACATTTAAATGGTTATGGGTCACTCCATAGCATCTTCCACTCAGGGGAACTTGCCTGCTTGTAGTTTGGCTGTGACATCTCTAATACAGAGTGTGCTTTCCTGGTAATGTACAGGTTAATAAAGCTTCAGTCAGACAGAACTTTGCAGCATATTGACAGATTACTATAAATCATTCTTCCTGTTATTAAACAGGTTTAAGAATTTATATTAGCGTTAGGGACCCCTGATATGTGGTCTGCCTTGGCGTTGGCTCAGGGGGCTTACAACAATTTTGGCCAAAAATGTCAAAAAAAAAAAAAAAAAAAAAAAAAAAAAACAAAAAGAACATTTATATAGATATTTATCTATATATATTTAGGCACTGTACCGGTGTATGAGTCTCACTAGATGTGCTAAAAACTGAGCTTTGTCTGTGTTTTATGTTATGTCTCTGGTTTTAATGCATATTGCCATGCTCAGTAGCACTCCTCTGATACTCATATGCTTATATATATGTTGTGGGTATTTTGGGGGTTTAATAGGAGCTTATTAGGTGTCCAGTATGTTTTAATTTCAGACATGCCAGGTTTGCTGTGTTCATGTTTCCCCCTTGTGGACACCCAGCTACGGTCTCTTGCTTACCGTACGCTTCTTCGATGAGAGCACAGTAAGGGTTGATTCCGGTCCCGTTCCGCTTGGCCTCCTGTTCCCCCAACCTCAGTATATTTTCTAAGCCGTTCAGAGCCACTTGCACGATCTTCGAGTCCATGACCGTGAGAAGATCACAGAGCGGCTTAATGCAACCCAAATCCACCAGGTACCTAAAGTGCAGGACAGAAAGAACAATGGTGGCGTTCACAAGACGCCATTAACCTCCTGCAGTTCCTTGGTGTGAGAACCGGACTGCGGCACTTACTGCCTGCTCCGGGATTGGGTCCTAGTTAGAAGGCAGCTCACTGGGATGACTTCCCCCATCACCATGTTTTCCCCTACTTTCTTTCAAGAGGAAACCCTTCACATCAAGCACTTTGCTGCAAAGCCATAATGGCAGCCCGCACAGCCCCAATCAAAACACTGGCAGTGAGGTACACCGCTTACAAATCCCAGGCATTGAAGGGCTGAAAGCAAACGAGTGAATCGTATCATATTTAGCACTACACGTAAGGACACATTTCTTGGAAAAGGCGTTTTCCTACACAATGGTAAAGGTGTATACTATTGGTTCTTATTTAGCCTTGATGCTTGTCCTGGAACAGGACTGTTATTTTTCTGCCTCATCTATTTTGGTTGTTAGCTTTCCCTGTATCTGTAACTCCCAGTACATGTGGAAACTGCTACATTTTTTATACATTTTCCCCTCCAGACTGCCTACAGCTGGTTGCCCTGATAACCTCTTTAGTCCTCCTGGCTGAGATGGTTTGTCTCAACTCCCCTGTCTGTGTTCACAGTTAGCACAGTCCGGTCACTTTTCCTGTGTGACAGGAATCACATACTTCCTTTCCATCCAAGCAGGCTGAGTGAGTACACCTTCTCACCTACCCCTTTGCAAGCTATCCGTTTTTGACCTTCCCTTAATACAAAAGCACCTTCACAGAGAAGCATTCTTTCACCACTCATAACATCTACAAGTACCCTTTATTTGCTATGACTTTCTCAATAAAGTTAAAAATATACTAAAGGACTTGGTGTGCTTTCAAAGAGGGGCGAGTTCAGCTATCTGGCCATACTCATATCCTGATATAACCCTTTGCCTTCAGAATAATGCTGTTGGTTGGTGACCTTCAGACGTACTTGATCTGTTCGGCGGAGCCTCCAGATGTTGAGTTTGTGATGGCCCAGGCAGCCTCCTTCCTTGTTCTGAACTCTGCTGTCTGCAGAATGTTGATAAGCGCAGGGAAAATATCCGCGTCTATCACGGTCTGCAATGACGAGGAAGAGCAAGAAGTGACACACACACATGGGATATTTAGGCAAATCGTCAAAACAGTGAAACACAATACGTAGACATTAATGGCCGGTGAGGAGCATTTGGTCAATTTGCTCTGCTCTGTGTGACTCAGCCCATGTATTTTAAATGAATTGACCATTTTATTTTGCATTTATTGCCGGTGCTGGGGAAACGGCCATACACTTACAACCCTACTACTCGTCTGAGAACCAGCCTCTTCCCACGTCTCTCTTTTTGTGCATTAACACAGGGGAGCGCAAACTTTGGAGCTGCGCCGCCCTGCCTTCTCCCCCTCCTCACCTTGCGCGACGGCGTCAAATTACGCGGCTCGGTCACGTTACCATGGAGATGCCGTGTGACATCACACCAACGCGTCTGAACCCCGGCAAGTTTGTTGCAGAGGCCTCACGCGATCCCACAGCATTTAATTTTAATGCCTCTGGGAAGAGTGCACGGACTCTGCAAGCGCCCACGCCCCCCCAAAAAAATCTCGTGCCCACTTTGCGCACCTCTGCATTAACGCATTATTCTACATGTGCCAATTCAGATACTTTATATATAATCCTAATAGTATATCCCCAATAGTATATTATAATCCTCAATTGTTGCGCCAGCCTTCCTAAAGTACTGACCGTATACCTAATGCTTTAGAGTAGCAGCATTAGACATAACGGCACGCTCCACCTCAACAAATGTAAGCACGCTTCTTGTTCCTAAAAAGCACTTTAGTGCGGTCGTGTGTGTTTCATGAATTCTGATCTATCGACGACACCTAGGTAACTTCACATAACTTTCATGGGGATACAAAGTAACTATATCTAGCAACTTAGCACTGAACACTGGCAATACATCACTGCTAAAAACGGCATTTACAGCCAAATTCCTTTAAAGCAGCAAAGCATGCAGCAAAGCATGCAGCAAAGCATGCAGCAAAGCATGCAGCAAAGCATGCAGCAAAGCATGCAGCAAAGCATGCAGCAAAGCATGCAGCACTGCGCAATGTGTTGTGTTTACATTTTCTTATTTGTTATTACAGGATTGAAGCCGGGGGTCTCCGGAGCTGAACTGCGTTCATTTCAGCTCCGGGGGTCACCTGCTTCGAGAGATAGACGTAGGGGGCGGCCGTATCCCCGCAGGTTTAAAGCCCCTAGTCACGCCGGCCAATAGGAAGCCGCACCGGGTGACGTCATGGCATCCTATTGGGCCGCGTGACGCTGGACATTTAAACGCCGCCGTTTCGTTAGGCACACAAGTTCCCTGGTTGCAGATACCAATTCCCCTTACGGAGGTCAGTATCTTAGGAAGCAGGGGGTCCCCGTAGCTGAAATTAACAAAGTTCTGCTCCGGAGACGCCCGGATTCAATCCTGTAATAAAAAAATAATCATTTTAAATCGCGCAGTGCCACGTTTTGTGGCTTTAAGTGGATATTACACTTTCGTTTTTAACAGAGCCCCTGCCGCTGTGATACCGGTTACATTCGGAGTCATAAATAACCTCACAACAAGTCTGACATTAGGACATCAGAGAGAGGCGGACCGCCAAACATGGCGGCACACAGACGAAAGCCACGCAGTCCGTGGTCAATTTCTATCATTTAGCTCGATTATTTCATTCATATTTAGGCTGTTCTTTATATCTAAAAACACAGTTATTACATGGAAACATTTAGATTACCGTTTCATAATTGGGGTGCGGTCAGCCTTGAAAAAGTAATATCAGACATTATCTGAGGGGCATTAATTACACAGGAGTAAAAATAGAGAGGGGCAGCAATATTAGATTTAGAGATGGCGTAGGGCAGGGGTAATCAACTCCAGTCCTCAAGACCCCCCAACAGGTCAGGTTTTAAGGATATCCCTGCTTCAGCACAGGTGGCTCAATCAAGTCGAAGACTTAGCCACTGATTGAGCCACATACGCTGAAGCTGGGATGCCCTGAAAACCTGACCTGTTGGGGGTGGTCTTTAGGACTGGGGTTGAGACCCCCTGGCGTAGTAGCAAGAGGACGGGAAAGATTGACTGAAATTGTTGGGTTCGCAGCCTGGTTTTGCCAATAAGTTTTGTGTACCGGGTCTAGCAGCAGACACGCGGCAAAACGGGTTGTATGAGTCTTTACCTTACGAGCCATACAACTTTGTGTGTGGTGTTGCAGCACTGTATGACACCTTCGTGGGAGGCTATTTATATCCAGGGCTTCCCACCAGTGGGGATTGTGTGCTTGTATATGCACGTTATACAAAAGTGTATTAGACCGGAACAGCTGGCATTCTTGCAGGAGGGTGTTTATGTCTGCGGTGCCCCACTGTGGGGGATTATCTGTACATTTATATGCACCCGTTTTAGCGCAGATGTATGGGCGTCTACTAGATGTCCCTATCTCATGTCAGTTTAGGACATTAACAGCTAAGATATACACCTTTGGTGTTAGCTCTGCATATATGTACCTCAGCTGACTGCTAACTGCTATAAATATATACACTCTGTCCGTCTTGGCCATATAAATCTCAAGTCAGCTAGTACCCTGAGTATCATATATACTGGGTACCCATATATACCTTTAGTATACCTGATATTGGGAGCTTACTTTTCCCTGGTCACCTATCCTCCTCTTATTTTAACACACTTCTCTTTCCCCGTTTACCCCACACCCCCTGATGTACCTTTCCTTGTATATATATATTTAAATAAACCTCTTTTGTTTTGCGTTGCGTAATACAGGGCTATTGGCCCGGGACTTATTGGTCCCTCCCACTTTTTCTCGTGAGTGCAACCCTGGGTTTCTTGCTCCACTGGGGGCTTTAAAACCCCCCCTTTGGATTTATGTGTCTTTGCCAATAAGTTACCTGTATCTGAACCCGGTTCCCCGCGGTGATGTTGGATATCGTCCAGCAGGCCTCCTTTTTGATGGATTCCTTAGGGCTGCTCAACAAGTGCAGCAAACTCTGCAGCGCTGTACAGTTCAGGATGACCTGAGATATCACAGGGAGAGAGAGAGATGGGAACAGGATGTTCCTTAACATACATTTGAAGTCTAAATATTACTTGCAAACTGCAGATGTGTGCGCGTGCAGATGTACGCGCATGCGTATGTGTATGTACGCGCATGCATCTCTCTGTTATCCTTACTTGTGTCTGAATGTCATCTCCAGTGACGATGTTGCCAACCGCTCGCAGAGCAGGAGATACCACTTTGTAATCGCTGTGCCTGCACACAGAGAAGACAGGGGAAGCCACTTATAAGCTGGGTTTGTTTGGCAGGTGTTCGTTACTCACACGGCTCACTCCTTACAGTCTCATCTGTAAGGCTGTGTTCCCTACTTCGCAGCAAATGTCAGAGCCCCCCATCCTGCACCCCACCCCCCAAACACAGGCAGATGTGTCCATACATTGTTCTATCCTCTTGCAGCAATTAGGCGCCACCTTGAGCAGCCCAACCATTGTACTACCCTTCGTCATTACAGAATATAATGTACCGTGGAAAGGTTGGTAGCCCTGCATTTAATTACCCCGAGCTTGGCCGTTTCCGCAATCAGAGAGCCACTGCTAGAGTACTGCGCAAACCACTTCATCTCTCCGGGCCTCCATCACCAAAAAATACATTGCAAGCGTTTCAGGACAATAATACATTGTGTATTTGCAGCTCTCTGTGAGGCTCTAGGTAAAACAAATGATACACGATATATCTTACATCAATAGTTCCACCAATCTCCTGCACACTCCTGCATCAATGACAGCCTGGATCTTATCATTCGGCCCGTCTGACAGGTATGAGAGAGCCCAGCAGGCATCCGCAAGGACATCTGTGTCATTAACAAAGAGTAGCCAGGACAGGACGCTGAGGCATGGGGAGACCTGCAGGAGGAGAGAACACAGTATGGATAGGGGAAGTACTGCTGGCCAGCGAGGGTCCTGGGAAGGAATACCCATGGGCTTTAGTAAGAGTGTAAAGCATTAGAGGCCGCACAAGGGTGATCCCCAAATATCTCACGGCTGATCACATGCGCCTCTCCACCACAGTCTCAAGCACAAATGCTACTTTTAACCCTTTAGATGTCCCGTGGCAGCCTCACTTCATGGGGTCTGGCTTAGTCATGGGCTTCCTGCTGATTTTGTAGGGGAGATGCTTCTGAGGCAGATCAGTGGAAGGGGACTATCAGTGACGGGAGCGTTCACACGATTGCGATGAGCCGGAGGCGCTGTGGCCCCCTCCAGATCTCAAATGGTTAAAAACACAGAAGCCGCTGTAAGTCATTATTAGATGCATCCTCATACAGATTATGTTTGTGCTTCTAGTTAAATGGCGCTGGATTGTGTTACAATATTATGTGTTGGATCTAGCGAACCTCCAAAATGGAACAGTTATATTTTTTAGCTCCGATCCCCCCCACCCCTGGTTTTCGAGATACTTACTGGTAAAGTTAACTGTATAACTTCCTGATTATTTTTAAGGCTACCTCAGTGGCTACCCTATAGGAACGCCCACCGCCAATGCCGCGGCTTCCTACTGGCCCAGATTTAAACCCGGCAACTTCACCTGGAAATATCTCACGACCGGGAAAATCCCGTCGCTAAAAAATTGCGGCGTGCAACTCACGGGGACACCCAGTGAGAAAAAAAATGGTGACCCCCAAAAAAATAAAAACAGGAGGAGGAGGAACTGAATATTAAATATACCAAGCGGGAAACATCTCCCGTTCAGAGAAGAGCAGAAGGGATATAGGTGATCAGTGTTGATGAGCAAAATGATTTAAAGAAAATATATCCTGAGTTAGTGGAGGTTTACTCTTGGTAATGGGAACACTGTGCACATCGGAGTTACTTCTTTCTGTTTTGCACTAAATCTGTATGCAGCCATCTAAATAACTACCAGCTCATTTAAGGCTGTGTACGGTTTGCAAGTTATCACGCTCAAAGATTGTCCAGCGCTGTATTGAATTGAAAGGAGTAGTCTGCACAAACCTGTGGCAGGTATCAATAAGGGTGACTATTGAGGGCGTAGCTTTGCTTTGCATATAGTACAGATGGTGCAGATTTCCATTCCGCTATTTTTTTGCAGGGCTTCTTGTCAAATAGGTTAAAAACCCCACATGGCCCAGTCTATTCAGTGGTGCAAAGGTTTTTCCTTCCAGTCCTTAGCGGCATTGTATTGAGCTTTAAATTCGCTTTGTTGGAACTAAACACTAAATATTAAGCTGCGTTACCAAAATATTGGAAAAAAATAAATGATGTGCATAAATGTGCTATTTTAGGGGGGAGGAAGGATACTTCGAGCGTTCTAATTTTGGTATAAATGTGTAAAAAGATTGAGATACGGAGGTTGTTCTCTTGTGCACGTCCGCCTGGGTCAAAAGCTTGTTTCCTAAACGAGTGATTTCTTCCACACCGGGAGATTCTGGTGGCGGAGAAACGCCGGACCTGCCCTAAGCTGTAGATCAGTTTGCTTACGTGCCTCACAATATGAGAGGACTCAAAATTAGAAGGAAAAAATGCATTTCAAGTTTTAAAAATCGGATGAGAAATAAAGATATGGGGAAAAGAAGTTGCTCTCTAAATATGGACATTTTCGTTCGGATATGACCCGAAGCATCATGTGCATCGAAAGCGACAAAGTTCGCAGCTTATCATTTGAAGACATCTATGACTTTGCGCTCCAAAAAGCACGAGAAAATGTTTTAATATTAAAATGAATGTGATCTGCCAACGCTGTTCATTTTAGCTTTTCACCGCCATCTTCGTATATAACAATGCTAGTACACTGCTTTCTTTCATTTTAATAATGTCCCTTCAGTCAGAATAATAAATCTATTTAGAATTTTTGGGGCTTCTTAAATTGGATAATAGCTATGGGCCTTAGAAGGTTAAAGTCGGTCCCTGTGCGGGACCACCAGTGACTGCCCCCAGCGTTCATACTGCACCAATAACACCACAGTGTAGCCCTCTTGTAGTTTGCCCAGGAGCGGGTTCACTTAGGATTAATCATGGGATCTATTGTTATAGGGTGGGGAGCATTTTCACCCTCCGTACTCCATGTGCGGTAATGGGGAGGGAGGAGTTAGGGAACTATATAATCAAACAGCTACATCCCCCTTCCTAGCTCGTTCTTCCGGTTATAATCGGAGTGCCAGTATTATTCTATTTACTTCAACAGTAATTCCAGAAGCTAGCGGGAAGAGGAGGAAGCAGCTACCCAACCCGAGAGGGCGCCAGAATAATAAGGAACCGTGTTTAATGAGCGGGTGTTGAAAAGTATATTTGTGTGTCGTCAGCATAGAGGTGATAATTAAACACAAAAGATGTTATTAGGTCACCTAGAGAGAGTGTATACAGAGAAAAGAGAAGAGGTCCCAGGACAGAGCCATGGGGTACCCCCACAGAGAGATCAATAGAGGAGGAGGAGGTGTTAGCAGAAGAGACACTGAAAGTACTATGGGAGAGGTAAGAGGAGATCCAGGATAGAGCTTTGTTCCGAATGCCAAGAGTATGGAGAATGTGAAGGAGAAGAGGGTGGTCCACGGTGTCAAATGCTGCAGAGAGGTCGAGTAATATGAGCAGAGTGTAATGACCTCTGTCTTTGGCAGCATGGAGGTCGTCAGTTATTTTAGTGAGGGCTGTTTCGGTGGAGTGAGCAGGCCAAAAGAAGAGGTTAGAGAAAGAAAGCGGGAAGCCCAAGGGAGAGAGGGGTCATCAATGTGGCAATTGAAGTCCCCAAGGAGAAGAACAGGGGAGTCTGAGGAGAGAAAGAAAGAGAGCCAGGATTCAAAGTGAGAGAGAAAGGCAGAAGGGGGATGAGTAGAGGTAGGTGGGCGATAGATGACAGCAACGTGGACAGGGAGAAGAGAGAAGATCTGGACAGTGTGAACCTCAAAGGAGGGAAAGGCAAGAGAGGGGGGAATAGGAAGAGTTCAGTAACGGCAGAGAGAGGAGAGTAGGAGCCCCACACCTCCACCCCTGCCATCAGGGCGCGGAGTGTGGGAGAAAGAAAGGCCACCATAAGAGAGGGCAGCTTCCAGAGCAGAGTCAGACTGAGTGAGCCAGGTCTCAGTTATAGCAAAGAGAAGCAGGGAGTGAGAGAGAAAGAAGTCATGCACAGAGAGGAACTTGTTAGAAAGGGAGCGAGCATTCCAAAGGACACAAGAGAAAGGGAGAGAGGAGGGAGGGTGGCAGGGGATGGGTATGAGGTTGGAGGGGTTAGCACCAGAAGGAGTAGAAGTTGTATGTGGGAGGCGAGGACGAGAGCAAGTAGAAATAAGGCAGGGACCAGGATTGGGAGAGATATCCCCAGAAGCAAGGAGGAGAAGCATGGAAAGAAAGAGAATGTGTGCAGATGATTTATAGGGGTGTGTTTTAGCGCAGGGTGTATAGCTGTGTGGTGACAGAGGACGCAGGTAAGAAAGGAGTTCATGTGAACTGAGAAGTGGGGTAGAAAGGAGAGATGGAGATATATGAATAGAGTTAGAGACATAAGGAAGTGCATAATTTGAAAATAAGTGAGGTTGCAGCAAATATAAAAAATAAAGGCGGCATCACAGCAATAGTTAAGTGCTGAGATGTGCAGTCTCAGATAGATGATATCCTCCTTTCCAACGTAGATTAAAAGCAGGAATCAGAAGCAGTAGGTGATGTCCACTTTTCCACTTCTTTTTGAACTTCCTTTTTAAACTTCATATTCTACTTGAAACATATCTACTTTGTTGAACAACACTTTTATAGTTCAGCGCTAAAGACTATTTTATACAAAACAACCAAAACCGCTGAAAGTCCCTGGTGCCTATTCTTCAATGCCCTTCCTCTCCGGACACTGCAGCTACTTGACCTCAGCCCTGTGAAAAGGTCCATACAAGTGGCAGTCCGATACAAGGACTGAATGTACACTCCGAGGCCGGGGCGGGGCAGTCACATATACACATATATAAAAAGGGAGAGGATTTGCTGCGCTCATGAATGAGAGAAAGAAATGGGTCTGTGGGACTATTTGGGAGGCATTTCTTTGAGGCTTTAATAAAACGTTTGGACAGCACCACAGGCCGTGGGTTACCTTGGCAAATTCAGGAGGAGGATTCTTCCCTCTGCACAGGTTAGACAGAGCCCACACAGCATTTCGGGTCATAGTGAGACGGTTCTGTTTAGAGAGTAATCTGAAGGAGAATACAAGTGTTATGTAGAAAAAAACAACTGCAGGCAGATTATGTCTCTTCTGCTTATAAGATTAGTTTGTAATATTTTGTATTCCTATAGGCCAGTGTTTTTCAACCACCCTAGGGTTCCCCAGACACCCCTAAAGGGATCCCTGTAATTTTCTGGTCATTTGAAAATTGTATCAAATACGTAAGAATTTACAATGCATCTGATCTCAGACGTGCTATTAGAGAGGGTTGGGGTTCCTTACAATGCATCTGATCTCAGACGCGCTATTAGAGAGGGTTGGGGTTCCTTACAATGTATCTGATCTCAGACGCGCTATTAGAGAGGGTTGGGGTTCCTTACAATGCATCTGATCTCAGACGCGCTATTAGAGGGTTGGGGTTCCTTACAATGCATCTGATCTCAGACGCGCTATTAGAGAGGGTTGGGGTTCCTTACAACGCATCTGATCTCAGACGCGCTATTAGAGAGGGTTGGGGTTCCTTACAACGCATCTGATCTCAGACGCGCTATTAGAGGGTTGGGGTTCCTCAGAATGTCACTTAGGGTCCATTAAACAAAGGTTGTAAAGCACTGCTATAGGCATACCCATAGCACAAACCTCGGGCACAAAAGTGAAAAATACAACAATCATTATGGGTTATATTATTAATATTTTTTTGCAATAATAGTTTAGACTACTAGATATCACTACTTTATGAAAAACAAATATTTACAAAAATACAAAAAAGACAAACATTAATCTCTATTTCCTGTAAATCCCTGAGTGCCAGAGACTCCACGACCATCTAGCGATGTAAAGGCATGCAATGCATTGCAGAGTAATGCAGAGCAATGCAGAGTATTGTAGAGTATTGTAGAGTAATTGGCATATCATGGCAGAGCAGAGCAATGCAGAGCAATGCAGAGCAATGCAGAGCAATGCAGAGCAATGCAGAGCAATGCAGAGCAATGCGCTATCTGCCTCTCCATCCCAGGTGCCCCTTCGCCCCTTCCCTCCGGCCCGAACACCGTGGAGATACTGGTCCGTGGTTACGTCCTAAGACTATTTTGTGAGCCTAGTCAAGTGTCAAGAGAGACGAAACGGGCAAACTGTTCCGGTTATACCCGGAGGCGCCACTCGCCGCTCAGCTAGCAGGGATCACGTAATGGCCGCTTTTCAAAGCTCCCGCGCCATGTGGGCCAACAGGAAGTCATGCCACCCGGCGCGGCTTCATTGTGCCCATGTGGCGCGGCAGCTTTAAAAAAAAAAAAAATCAAAGCAATACCACTACCACCACCACCCCCCTTTCAGAGGACTGTATCTGTGGAAGCAGGGGGTCCCCAGAGCCAAAACTAATGGGGTTCATCTCCAGAGACCCCACCCCCCTCCTTCAAAGTCCTATGTATATAAAAAATAAAAAGTGCCACTTGGCTTGTTCCTTTGCTGCGTAAGCTACAAACCCAGTCACAAATAAATACAAGTCTACCCTCCTTCCCGCACGGACATGCAGTGTAAAAGCCATTATAAGGAAGTGGTGTCACAAGGACATCCCTACATTTTTGTGCCTGGCCTCAGACTTTGCTTAAGTCCCAACCCAAGACACAAAATAAAAGGTGGTAAGTGAATACGAAGATTGTATACTTACTGCAACAGAGGAGGCAGGATGTTACAGTCCAACACATAGTCCCTGCACATGGTGCTGTCTCCAGCAATGTTACCGAGAGCCCAGACTGCCTGAAAGGAACGAAATGCACAATGTATACCCGGACAGCTCAACGCGTCACACGGAGCAATGAGGCTGGGAGCAAGGAGGGAACAGAAGCAAAGTCAGGACAGATCAGAGGGAGCGGAGATAGCGAAAACTGGGCGCCGTGGCGTGAATAAAATCGCTCCGTGATGTCAGAGTTTCTATCACTTTAGTACCCAAATCTGTGACGATCTGGCTCACAGCTCTATATCCCCTGCTCTCTGTGACTTGGGACCTAGTTTGCACGCGCAGTAACCGTCGTTTTACGAGTGTGGGACCAGCTATGTTAAGAGCTGCACGAGGAATGAAGCAGCACTGCGTTAGCCGAGAACGGGTGCTGTGACAGGGCTATCTTACCTGCAAGAGCGGTGTCTGAGGTACAGTATGGAAGGAAACAGCAAATAGAGATGCAAAGTCGGTGTGCGCACACACACACACACACACACACACACACAATATATGGTGTAGCAGAGAAAGCAAGAGCAGACAGGTTCATTGTATGTGGGTGCATTTGGTAGGACACCGTGTTGTGTAGCAGAGATGAATTACCTGCTCCTGCACGTCTTCAAACTCTGAGCTGAGAAGCTCTATAAAGATGGGCACCGCGCCAGCCTGGATCACTATACGCGTCTGCAGGGAGTTCCCAGATGCGATGTTCGTTAGCACCCACGCAGCTTCAAACTAAGCAGAACGGGAAGTGTTATTCTGAAGCAGACACTATTATTCACAAAGGCTTCCCTGCGAGAGGGGGCCTTACCAAAAGCTTCCCTGCGAGAGGGGGCCTTCACCAAAACTCTGCGCCTGTGCTAGAGGGGGCCTTCCCAAAGGCTTCCCCTGCGAGAGGGGGCCTTCCCCAAAGGCTTCCCTGCCTAGAGGGGCCTTCCCAAAGCCTTCCTGCGAGAGGGGGCCTTCCCAAGTCTTCCCTGCGAGAGGGGCTTCCCAAAGGCTTCCCTGCGAGAGGGGCCTTCACAAAGGCTTCCCGTGCGAGGGGGCCTTCACAAACTTCCCAGCAGAGGGGGCCTTTTCACAAAGCTTCCCGCGAGAGGGGGCCTTCACAAAGGCTTCCCTGCGAGAGGGGGCCTTCCCAAAAGCTTCCCTGCGAGAGGGGGCCTTCCCAAAGGCTTCCCTGCAGAGGGGGCCTTCCACGGCTTCCCTGCGAGAGTGCCTCCCAAAGGTCTTCCTGCGAGGGGACAACCGTCTCAAGTTTTTCTAGGATATCCCTGCTTCAGCACAGGTGGCTCAATAATTCTGACTGAGCCACCTGTGCTGACGCAGTGCTATCCTGATAGGCTGACCTGCGTGTGACCCTGAAGGACTGGAGTTGCCCACCGCTAAAGTGATTACGGTTTAGAGAAAAGTACGGAAGTTTAAGAGAGACAAGTTTACGAGATTAGAACAGGTTTGGGGAAGGTTTCGTGGGACTTGTGGAAATACTTGTGAGTCATTTTGTCTCCTCTGTCCACCCCCTGTCCACCCACCCGCTATCCACCCACCACTCACCCTCTACCCACCCTCTACCCAATGTGTTTTGACTTTTTAATCTAGCATAAGGTTATTTTGCGTGTAGATAGTGACAACATCCTGATGCACATTGGTCTGTTGCAGGTATCACTATAATAGCCACGCGTCTCTTGGACGCAGCCGATTGCGGACAGTTCAGAGCCCGCCCCTGCAAGCCATTTGCCCGTTACCTGTAATGTGCAGTTTTCTTTCCTCTTCAGGAACTCCACAAATCTCGCCACCACCCCCGGAGTCCCAATGACTTCGTCGATCGGAGGATTGGGCTCTGTGAAAATACAAATGCAATGAGAGATGTTAGCATAGAAAGCCTTCTTATGCTCGTTACAGTAATTGTAGTGACAGCTCTCCATCTCTGTGTGTGTGTGTATATAATATATATATATCCGTCACAGGGCAGCCGACATATGATGTACAGCTATTCTCCAATCATGTGCAGAAACCAAACGCATTGCCGAAATAGCACCCGCACACAGAAATCACGATGCAATAAGCATAGATACTGTACGCTTTATTTAAATCATAGTGCAGATACCACAACGTTTCAGGGGAGAGACCTTTCGTCAGGTGCTGGGACATGACAGATGGAGGGTACAAAAGGGTTCAACTAAATATATTCATTTTACCCGTGGCTTGGAATAAATAGAACATTCACAAGTAAATGTGTATTAGGAGAGCGTTCTAAAACCTAAATCAAAGTTTCATTGCAGAGCATTAGGCCTTGCCCCCGCTGCCTACTGCAGCGCCCGCTGTGGCAGACGCTGCACGGACGAGAGCCCTCCCCTCAATGGCGCCGGGCCCGCTACGAGGGGGGGCCGCAGCGCTGGGGCGAGAGTTGCTCCTGCTCTCAATAGAATTGAGAGCAGGACAGGCGACGAGCGATAAGGCACGCCCCCCGGCGGTTCAGCCAATGAGGGCGAACCTGCCGGGTGACGTCATGGCCGCGCCCCCGTCACGCCCCCCCCCCCCGGTCTCTCCACCCACACACACACAACCACCACACACACACACCACCACACACACACAACCACCACACACACACACACACACGACACAACACAAACACACCACACACACACACGGGACCAACACAACGGCCCGCATGCTGTATTTATAACGCCCTATGGGAGCTTCAGAAGCCACCTGTGACAAGTTTTAATTCATTTATTTATTTATAAACTATAGCTGGAGCCCCGGCGTGCCCGGGATCTTTCGGGTTGTGGGTGTGGCAGTGATGTGAGGAGTTGGAGATGGTCAACGCGGCCATGTGCGGTGGTAGTGCGCTGGTGCTTGTACTGATGGTGATTGTATCCTGTGTGCTGAATTTGGGAGGTTGGACTGACTGATGGGTGGTGAGGTTTTGCGGATGTGGGGTGCCGATGGGGGATGTGGCAAAGGTTGTGCCGATAGGTGTGGGGTGCTGATGGTGTTGATGGGGATGGGGCTGGGCTGGGAATGGCGGGGCCGAGAATGCCCCGTGTGATGGGGGGGCAATGGGATCACGGGGTGCTTGCTGATGTGGTTTTTGCTGGGATAGTGTGTGGTGTGTGATACGTGTGTGTGTATCACACAGGTGTGTTGTAATACATGTTTTGTGTGTGTGTATACATGTTTGTGTGTAACAATTGTATGTGTTTGTGTGTGGTATACATGTTTGTACTGGTGTGTGTTGTACTTGTGTGTGTGTGAGTGTCGTGTGTGTGTGGGTATACGTTTGTTAATACACATGTGTGTATAGACGTGTCTACACAGTGTGTGTAGTACCTCATGTGTTATGTATATATTGGGTGTGTGGTGTGTATATACATGTGACGTGTGTGTATACACTGTGTGTATACACATGTGTATAAACATGGGTGTATACGACGTATTTGTGTTTATAATCATAGTTGGGTGTGTGTGTGTGTGTGTTGTAGTGTGTGGTGACATTGTGTGTGTAAGTGTGGTAAATGTTTGGTGTGTGTATAACATGTGTGTGTAGTACGTGTGGTTGTGTTTGTAGTATTACCATAGTGTGTGTATACATGGTCGTGTGAGTCAGTGTTACCTGTTATACACATGTGTCTACACGGTGTTGTATACACGTGTGTTATACATGTTTGTGTGTATACATACATGTGTGTGGGTGTGTGTGTATACATGGTGTGTGTACATTGTGGGTGTTAACATGTTTGTGTGTGTGTATACCGTGGTGTGTATGTGTGGTGTGTGTATACATGTGTGTGTTATAACATGTGTGTGTGTGATTACATTTGTGGTATGTTCATGGTGTGTGTGGTGTAACGTGGTGTGATGTGCTACATGGGCGTTGTGTAGCATGTATGTATGGTATTTGTCCTCAATGTGTGTGTGACGATGTACATGTTGTGAGTATACGTGTAACATGTGTGGGTGTGTGTACCGTTCTACGTGTACATGTGTGGTGTGTCTTAAGGTACATGTGTGGGTGTCTACGTTCGTGTATAATCGTGGGTGTGTCGACTGTGTGTCTAATCGTGTGTGTGTGTATACGTGTGGTGCGTATACGTATGGTGGTGTGTCACGTGTGGTGTAGTGTTACGTGTTTGGTGCGTAATTATAGTTTGTGTGTGTCTAACAGTGTTGTTGTGTGTGTCTCGTGTGTGTATCGTGTGTGTGTGTCTACACGTGTGTGTGTGTACAGGTGTGTCACGGTGTGTGGTTCTGTTAGCTGTGTGGTGTCTACGTGTGTGTGTGTGTGTTGTGTGTGATACGTGTGTGTTACGTGTGCTGTGTGTGTAAACGTGTGTCTGGTTATACGTGGCTGTTTCTGTTGTATACGGTGTGATGTCTGTGTGGTAATGGACGGATGTTGTGTCGTGTGACGGGGAGAAGGAAAGGGTCGGCGGTCCAGAACCAAAATATAATGCATGCACAAACCCAGATATCACATTTTTACTTCAGCTGCGGTTACTAAACCAGAACCGGAGGCAACATAGGTTCTTGTGACTTTCACGAGCCAAAATCATAGTACGCTATTAGATGTGCAGCTCAGTGTGTTTTACACTGTTTGTAACACAGGAAATGCTTTTAAATAAGAGCTGCAGGGCAAAAGTTCAAAAAAAAATTAAATCGTATACAGTGTTCACTTTTGTTAACGAAAAAGGCGTATAAAAATCGGTAAAACACTACTTTTGCACTGTTCTTAAAGAACAAGTACTAATTCGAACCAAAGCCAACTGCAGAGAAGAGCCACCAAATTAATAAAGGGGATGGACAATCTAACTTATGAGGAGAGGCTAGCTAATTTAGATTTGTTTACATTAGAAAAGAGGCGTCTAAGAGGGGATATGATAACTATATACAAATATATTCGGGGACAATACAAGGAGCTTTCAAAAGAACTATTCATCCCACGGGCAGTACAAAGGACTCGGGCCCATCCCTTAAGGTTGGAGGAAAGGAGATTTCACCAGCAACAAAGTAAAGGTTTCTTTACAGTAAGGGCAGTTACAGTGTGGGATTCATTACCCATGGAGACTGTGATGGCAGATACATTAGATTTGTTCAAAAAAAGGTTGGACATCTTTTTTTAGAAAGGAAAGATATACGGGGATATACCAAATAAGTATACATGGGAAGGATGTTGATCCAGGGAGTAATTTGATTGGCAGTTCTTGGAGTCAGGAAGGAATTTATTTTTCCCCTTATGAGATATCATTGCATAATGTGTCACTGGGGTTTTCTGTTTGCCTTCCTCTGGCTCAATATACTGTAAGTACGGATATAGGATAATGTATCCGTTGTCTAAATTTAGCACAGGTTGAACTTGATGGAAGTATGTCTTTTTTCAGCCTCATCTGCTATGTACTATGACTGTGATAGGTTTAATGACTTACATGCCAACATGAAGAAGTCAGTTTTGAAATGACATATGTCCCTTTAAGCCAGGGATGCTCAAACTTAGCCCTGGAGGACCATGAACAAGCCAGATTTTCAAGATTTCTCTAATGAACACATGACCACTTAGCCCAGGCCTAATATTCATCACCACCAAGACACCCTGCTTAGATATGCACTGTCCTGAAAAAAAATCGGTTGGTATCCTTCAGACTTCTTTAAAGCAGCAATCCCACACACAATCCCATACACAAAAAAAAACAAGTTCATGTTTTGTTGATCGATTTCTTATTTTTATACCTTGTTGAGCTTTCACCCGTTTATTGTTTCACTAGCGTCCGCTGTTACCATTGCAATCACCTGTCTAAATAAATGTGAATGGAAATGGCCATTTTTAACTTCCCAGCAGCAAACAGTTAGCCGCCAAGATCTCCAAAATACAACTACCGAATTTAAAACCGGTGGCGTTGCCAAGGATATTAACAATGGGACAATGGCAACAAGTTAAGGAGTATTTCTAATGGCAAGTAGAATGGATGGCTGCTTTAAGCAGATAAAAAAGGACTTCACACACAACCTACCCTTTGAAAGTAGTTTCCTGAACTTCTGCGTAGCTGCAAGCTGCTGCTCTGGGCTGTTGGAGGTGATCATCTCTATCATGTCAGCAGTGATAACCCCGCTCTGTGAAGGGAAGAAAGTGTAACCAGTGAGGTGCACTGTAAATACTGGTAAATGGAGTCATCTGCTTTAGTCCTGGAAGCTCAATGTCCTAAATTCTTCAACACACACACACACACACACACACGGGAATAAGCTACAAACTGGCCCCATTGCTCAACTCCAGAAACATGTCACCGAGAATAAATCGGAGCAGCCGATCCTGTGCACAATGAATGGTGTCCATTTGCCCTTATTTCGCTTTCTTCGATAACCCAGCACCACAGTACTCAGCATTCTGGTCTCATCACATAAATAGAAACGTTTATTTTGAAGATAAATACTCACGTACAAAAATAGTACAAAATGGCGGAGACGTTCCAATAAATTAGAATATACTCAAAGATGGTTGCATAGCTTTCTCTTTGTGAGTGGAATCCCGGTATTTGATCTTAATATCATGAGGTTGAAACTTCTCTCCATCTTGGTGTTAACCCTCTCACATCTTTCTTGTGTAATCCCTCTGTCCTCCTGGTATAATCCTTCTGTTCTCTTTCTCTCCTAGCTACCCCCAGGTAGATTTTTATTCCGATAATATCCATTAGTCAGCTCTTGCTATTTAATTGTATTACCAGATAAGGTCCTTCAGCTTCAAACTGCTGTCATATCTAATAGGAACTGCCCACACCTCCTTACCAAGGATAACCTAATATGGCATGCCTTCTGGAAAGCTCCAACCTAATGCCATTGCCTCTTACGATTACATCAGCTCTAACCACAGTTGTCTATAGTCACTGAAACGTCACCCACAGGGCTACTCTACAGTTAACTCTGCACAACTGCACTACAACTAAATACTCATCCTAATGCAACTGAATCTATCCGAAGAAACCAATTTCAATATTAGAATATCAGATGCGATATATGTAAGTAAAGAAAGAACCGTTGCAAATATACTATATACTTGGTATTTTGTCTTCATACATATTACAATATAATATCACTGAACTGGATTTCTTACAGAGACAGACTGCACTGACTTATCCAAACCTTCTGGGAATACATGTCCCCCTTCAGTGTCTTTAGTGAGAAGCAGCTGTTACTGTACAAGATATTTCTATGACAAAGTCACAATTTTGCATTTGCAATAGTTCCAAGACGTCTGCGCAGAGCCTTGACTTGGCAATTAATGTAACCCAATAGCCTTATTAGTTTGCAAATTAAGCACTTTCACTGTGTGCAAATGCATTGTTTAGACCTAGAACCCAATACTGTCAGGAGTTTGATATCCACTATACTAGAGTTGAGTCCATCTTTCATTTGGGTCATTGATCCAGCCAGTGTTATACTACACATATATGTAAACAATACCTTGCTTAATCTGAGCTCGCTTTGTTACGAAATCTTTAAAGGCTGACCGTGCAAGGAGAGATGCTGGGTTTCAAGCTCTGCACTTACCGAGGCCATTTCCATGTTGTTGATCTGAGACTCATGGAAGCATCCGTCTGACATCCCTTCCTCTTCTGCTGCTTCCTCCGCGGTGGCAACATTTCTGCGCTTGAACAGCTGTGTAGAAAAACATGCCATGTGTGATCAGAAGCCAAGAGCACTAATCCCAGCTTTCAATAACCAATTCCGACCTGAGCTGCGCTTATAGGGCCTGTGACAGCGACGTCACGCTGCGGTCCCTGGAAAAAATCAAGCTGACTTGACTTGCAGCAAATCGCAACCAAGCCGTCGTGCCGCTTCTACTATAAGAGCATTTATCACTAAGATATCACTAAGACTTATCACTAAAGTCTTCAAAGGCCACCAGTGCTCGCTCGGGAGGAGTCGCCTGGGTGCAGCAACATGGATACTTCTGACTTTGCATGGTGCACCAAGATGGCCACTAAAAGAGGACGTAGCATCCTTTTTGAACTGATAATTGTCTGCACCTGGTCTACGCCTACAAATGTTCAGAATGATCAGTCCTTTGCCCGAGCAAGGTCTCTCTTGCCTTTTGTTTCTGGAACCCGTCTGTATCCTGTTCAGCTTTGCCTTGCTGAACCTCTGCTGAAACTTGGACCCTGTTGACCTCTGTTGCTCTGACCCAGACTACGCTGCTGCACCTTGCCCTGACCTTGTAACCGTGACCCAGACTACGCTGCTGCACCTTGCCCTGCACTTGGAACCGTGACCCAGACTACGCTGCTGCACACCCGTTGCTCTGCACTTGGCACAGGGACCACTGACTACGCTGCGTGAAAAAACCTTGCCCTGACCTTGTAACCGGACCCAGACTATCGCTGCTGCAACTTGCCCTCACTTGGAACCGTGACCCAGACTACAGCTGCTCTGCACTTGCCCTGCACTTGGAACCGTGACCCAGACTACGCTGCTGCACCCTTGCCCTGCCATTTGGAAACCGTGACCCAACTACGCTGCTGCCACCTTGCCTCTGCCTTGGAACACCTTACGCCAGATTAACGCTGCTGCACCTGCCCCTGCCTGACCTTGGTAGACCATTACCAGACTACCTCTGCTGCACCTTGCCCTGACCTTGGAACCGTGACCCAGACATACGCTGCGCATACCTCTGCTCCTGCACTTGGAACCGTGACCCAGACTACGCTGCTGCACCTTGCCCTGCACTTGGAACCATGAACCAGACTACGCTGCTGCACCTTGCCCTGACGTTGGAACCGTGACCCTGACCACACTCCTGGATCCGGATCAGACTACTCTTGCCTATCTAGGCACCAGATAAAGGGTCTGTTACTATACTCCTTACCTCTGCCCTGCGGGTCCATCTCCTGCACTGCAGTTAGCAATGACACACCTCTGTAACAGACCATCCAGACACCAGCATGGTAGCCCCAATTCTGCCACACAGTTACTCACCTGCTCTTCTCGTTTCTGTTTGCGCAGCTGTAGCCCTTCCTCCTCTCGCCTCCGCCGCATCTCGTCAGGATTCAGGGATTTGTTCTTGTAACTCTTCATTCGAGA
This sequence comes from Ascaphus truei, assembly GCA_036426205.1. Taxonomy (NCBI): domain Eukaryota; kingdom Metazoa; phylum Chordata; class Amphibia; order Anura; family Ascaphidae; genus Ascaphus; species Ascaphus truei. Next base: position 284,277,387 of record CM071569.1, read on the forward strand.
GTTTTCTTTTCCCGAGCTAGTCATGATTACTGCAACCAAATAAAACAATCATTTTAGCAGAAAGTCCACCCTAGGTGGCAAAACACCTTTCCCCAAAATACTCATTGTAAAAAAGAAAAAACATTTGCCACACACCGGAACATGCTGAGATTCAGGGGATACACCTCAAATGACTAGAGCTTCAGGTCCTCAGCAGAATAATAATATTATTATTATTATTGAAGTATTTTACTTTATACTTTTCATCATATATGTTTTGTCAATGGGATGTAGCATTGGGCACCCCCTGTCTCTTGTTGTATGCAATTGCCACGCTCAGTAGCTCTCTGGTTGACATAAATATATATTCATCATGTGGTGGGTGTGGGAGTTTCAGCTTGCTGGGAATGTGTGTTAACCTATGTCTGACTGGTAGCAGTCAATTGGAGGCTGTGGCACCTCCCCCCAGAGCTCACTCCTCCTCCTTCACCTTTTTAACTTGGGAGGTCATTTCACTTGCTGCAGGAACAAGACCTATAATGGGTCTTCCCCTCTTACAGAGGTAAAAGGAAGGGTTCACAGTGTAGTGTAGGACCTGAATTATTTTGGTTATACCTTGGCGTTGGTATGCAGGCTTATGACGCTTTGGCCAAAGGGTTAACCAAATAACCAAGTATTTAATATTATTATTATTGAAGTATTTTACTTTATACTTTTCATCATATATGTTTTGTCAATGGGATGTAGCATTGGGAACCCCCTGTCTCTTGTTGTCCTCAGCAGAATAATTTTATTTTATGGCAGAAGGCTATTTATTTTCCCCCTTTGCTTTCAGCTTCTAATCTTTCCATAAGAGCAGATGCTCTCCTCCTATTTTCAAACAACTTTTTATTACCGTATATACTTCTGCGCCAAGACGTCACCGGCTCATTCCTTAAGAGCAACCGGCAGGCCAGGTTTACAAGCGCTTTCTAACTGACCTATCACTAAGACAACGTGAAGAGGTGTTTCTCCGAAAACCTAGCCTCGTGCTTGTTCATGGACTGAACTTGGGGAGTCTCGTCTATGCTAATGTAGACTCCCTATTACACAAGAATCTTCAGTCTGTGCCTTGAAGCACTCTGCCATGCAACGTTTGCCGCCTAGGCGATACCGCAGTTAGAGGTAGCCCAGAAGATAAGATATCGCTTTGGCATCCATGGCCTCAGCTTCAAATGTGGACAGCACAAACCTGCCCAAAAGGACTAACATAGGAGCACCATTTTCTCACGCCATGGTCTTTGTCTCCATTTACATACGTGGAACATTTTACGTTTATATGATGTGGTAGCTTAGTTATCAATAATGAAAATAAACAGGATTGCAAAGAAGCAACAGTAACTGCAAGATTACCAAGGCAAAAAGGTAATTTGTATCAAATAAAAAGATACGCAAAAGAGAATTAAATGTTTATTAACGCCGCAAGATTTAATATTTGGTTTTAAATAGCAATGCAGCGCTAAGTGCAGATGTACAATACTGATATAAGGAGAGGCGTGCATCAGTCTCCCAGCACTAGATGAACGAACTGTAATGTCATTTCCTTCTGTAGCCAGGTCACCCTCTTGCCTCCGGGCTGCGGGAGGGGTACGGCTATAGGGACACCTCCGGGAGCTGCTACAGGGAGGCAGAGGGGCGACAGGGTCGCCGGGAAGCTCCGGGGTGGACGGCGGTATGGGCTCCGCCATCTTTAATTGCCACGCAGGCGCACCGGTGGTTTGTGCATGCGCAGAAAGGATAGAAGTGCGAGTCGGCAATCTTTCTCCACCTCACGCATGCACAGTAGTCAGGATAGCGGCATTACACCAAGGGCTCCACAAGGGAACTACAGCTCCCAGAAACCCCAGGGGCTGTTAGTCAGGTGAAGCACCTCAGCCAATAGGGTTGCTAGGATCTCGGCAACGAGATAGATACATTTGGCGCGCCGAGAGGGACCACGCCAGTCAGAGAAGGGGGAGGTAGGGTCTGGGTGTCCGTGGCACTCAGACTAGGCCAGAGTACCCCCTTAGGTCCCAGATTGGCCCCATTCAAGTGAGCTTGTTGTTGCTTCAGGGAAGGCCCTAGATAGGGATGCTTCCCCATTTACTGAGTAGTGTCAGGGACACAGAGGAAGACGCCGCGCGGTTATTACTGCCTGTGGTCTGGGTTCAGACCATTACCATACAGAGACTCTTAAAGGTGGGACCCTCCTACCGGAGACCACCCAATGTAGAGGCGGACAGTGACGTCGCTGGATCAGCGGATCCCCATCATTAAGTCGGCCGCACCGAGTACTCGGCAGGTACCTCACAAAGTGCACCAACAACTCACGGGGTAGCGCTACTCCCTACACTTTTGGGTGGGCCTGGACATTGGGGAAAAGGACATTAAGGCACTGGTGACACTTATTGGTGGTACCGAGTTGAGGGGTGTTATACTGTGTGGTACATGGTACGGTTGATGGTGTATAGTAAAGGTTGTTATTATATATACGGACGTGTGTGTGTATTACTGGTATTGTTCCTGGGAGGGGCTTATCCTGCTGCGTCAGGATCCCTTTCAGGTGGAGGCGCTGCACAGAGGTAAATATCCAGACACCCCCAGGCTCCCAGTGGCGGAAGCTCCGGCCTTCTGTGAGCAAACAGGTAACGGCAGTACCGGTAGTCTCTTTAGTAAAGGGGGAAAGAGGGCTACACTTCAATACAGATTCCTTTCCCCGCCCGGGCCCTAATTTTGCAGCCGGGAGTCTGTGATCCACACCCTGCAATGAGACTCAGACCGCAATAAACATGGTAGTGCCAGAGGTCACAGTGGTGTTTATCCATGTGTATGTTATAAATCATTTTAATGGATATTGCAACCTAGGGCCTAAGTTAACTGAAGTTCCCATACAATGGATTGCATGTGATATTAAGCGGTTTTACTATACTTTGACACTTCAGTAAAGTAGTTTCACCATCTGTTAGCAGTGCCCACGCACACGCGTGAGACGGAACACAAGTGAAACTAATTGCAGACGGACATCCTGTAGGTTGCTAAAGCTTAGTACCGTTTTGTAATATGAACCTAACAGTTGATTGTCAACATAGGGAATTATCTATTGCTTTGCAGTGTGTTGGCACTTCCAGCAGCAAAGGAGTTAAAATATGTTATGCAATACAAACAGCAGCCTAACATATGCTACCATGCTCAACAGTGATACACAAAGTGGTTTCAAACCTTTTTTGGTTAAGGAACCCTATAAATTATATTGCGAAATTCTGCAGAACCCCAGCCCTCTCTAATTGCACGCCTGAGATCAGATGCATTGTAAGGAACCCCAACCCTCTCTAATAGCGTGTCTGAGATCAGATGCATTGTAAGGAACCCCAACACTCTCTAATAGGGCGTCTGAGATCAGATGCATTGTAAGGAACCCCAACACTCTCTAATAGCGCGTCTGAGATCAGATGCATTGTAAGGAACCCCAACCCTCTCTAATAGCGCGCCTGAGATCAGATGCAGTGTAAATTCTTCTGTATTTTGTACCATTTTCAAATGGCCTGAACATTGCAGGGAACCCTTTAGGGATGCTCGGGGAACCCATGGGCTCCTAGTAACCCTGGTTGCTAAAACCTTCCATTGTCTAATAACTGTATTAGCTGGAAGCCTCTGGGAAAAATAAAAGAAATTAGCACAAAAACCTATCGCGACAGTTACTGCCTCTATTTAGGAAAAAGCAGCAGTCACAAAAGCTGCAAACCAACAGCGTGCAAAACAGGTCGTGTGAACCCCCCCCCCCCCCCTGCTCCCTGTCCCAGAAGTTACTGCATTGACGTAATGCCCAGAAGGCAGCCAACCACACTATGTGACCGTTCCACTCAGCCCAGAGGAATGTTCTGAATGTCGGGTCCATGTGCACGGATCTCACACACACAATTACTCGTTTGTCCGTGTGATCCGGTGCTGCTGCCCCAGAGTTTCAGTGGACGATTAAAGAGTTATAGGCAGTGAATGTACTGGTCTGTCACACAGGTAACTAATATACTCTTGAAAGTTGAAGCATTGATCTCTGCAGATCGCTCCTAAAAATATTTCCGTGCTGTTCAAACCCAAAGGGCCTTCATAGATCCACCAATGTGGTGTTGAACCATTGAAGAAAATGTTTCATTTTTTTCAGCCAAAAAAGGAACAGTGACTTTGTAATCATTATACCCTACCCCGTTACTCATGTACTGTGTAATCATTATACCCCACCCCGTTACTCATGTACTGTGTAATCATTATACCCCACCCGTTACTCATGTACTGTGTAATCATTATACCCTACCCCGTTACTCATGTACTGTGTAATCATTATACCCCACCCCGTTACTCATGTACTGTAATCATATAACCCACCCCGTACCATGTACTGTTATCATTATACCCTACCCCGTTACTCATGTACTGTGTAATCATTATAACCCTAACCCCGTTACTCATGTACTGTTAATCATTATAACCCTACCCAGTTACTCATGTACTGTTATATCATTACCCTACCCCGTTACTCATGTACTGTGTAATCTTAACCCCTACCCACGTTACCTCATGTACGTGTGTAATCATATAACCGCACCCAGTACTCATGTACTGTGTACCATTTACCCTACCCAGTTAACTCATGTACTGTGTACTCATTATACCCCCCCCAGTTACTCATGTAACTGTGTAATCATTATACTAACCGCCCACCCCGTTACTCATGTACGTGTGTATCAATATATACCACACCCTTTACCATGTACTGTGTATCATTATCAACCCCACCCCGTTATTCAGGTACTGTGTAATCATATACCCTACCCGTTACTCATGTACTGTGTAATCATATACCCTACCCCGTTATTCAGTACTGTGTAATCATATACCCCACCCCTTATTCATGTACTGTGTAATCATTATACCCTACCCCGTTACTCATGTACTGTGTAATCAGTATACCCCACCCCGTTATTCATGTACTGTGTAATCAGTATACCCTACCCCGTTACTCATGTACTGTGTAATCAGTATACCCCACCCCGTTATTCATGTACTGTGTAATCAGTATACCCTACCTCGTTACTCATACTGTCTAATCATTATACCCTACCCCAGCGGTGCGCAAACTGGGGGGGCGCAAGACTGACTGTGGGGGGCGCGGGGTTTACACAGGCCTTGCGTGCTTCCCGAAGGCACTTAAATTAAATTAAGTGCCGGGGGAGCGGTGAAGGCCTCTGTAAACCTCTTACCTTGGCTCCAGCGGCATCTGTCACGTCACCATGGCAACGCGGCGTCATTTGATGTCATGCTGCTGGAGCCGAGGTAAGCGGTTTGTGGGGGGGCGCGGAGATAGGGGAACCGCCGGCAAGGGGATGCAGGGAACAAAGTTTGCGCCCCCCTGCCCTGTCCCATGTTATTCATAAACTGATGTAATTATTATACCCTACCACCCCGTTACTAATATACTGTGTAATGATTATACCCATCTCCGTTATTCATATACTGTGTAATTATTATACCCAACTACCCCCTGTTTACTAATATACTGTGTATGTTATACCCACCTCCGTTATTCATATACTGTGTAATTATTATACCCTACCCCCTGTTACTAATATACTGTATAATGATTATCCCCATCCCGCGTATTCATATACTGTAGTATTATTATAAACCCTACCCTCCGTTACTATAGTACTGTATAATGATTTATACCATCTCCGTTATTCAATAACTGTTAATTATTAAGCCCTACCCCCTGTTACATAATATACTGGTATGATTAACCCTCATCCGTTTTCATAATACGTGGTAATTATTATACCCTACGCCTACCCCCTGTTACTAATATATGATAATGATTATAAACCCACTCCGTTTATCAATACTGGTAATTATATACCCTACCCCGTTACTAATATACTGTATAATGATTATACCCATCTCCCGTTATTCTAGATACTGTGTGTAATTATTATTTCCCCACCGCCCTTTTACTAATACTGTGTATGAATGTATATACCATCTTCCAGTTATCCTTATACTGTGTAATATTATAGCCTACCACCGTTAACTAATACTACTGTATATTATTAAACCCAGTCTCCTTATTCATATACTGTGTATTATTATACCCTACCCGTACTATATAACTGTTAATGAATATATACCACATCCTCCGTATTCATATACTGTGTAATTATTATCCTACCCGTTCACTAATATACTGTATAATGATTATACCCCTCTCCCTCGTTATCATATACTGGTGTAATTATTATACACCTAACCCCTGGTACTAATAACTGTGTAATGATTATACCACACTCCGTTATTCATATACTGGTGTAATTATTATACCCTACCCTGTTTACTAATACTACTGTATGTAATGTTATCCCATCCTCCGTTTTCATATGACTGTGTTTAATCATTATACTCTAACACCAGGGGTGCGAGATTTGGGGGGTGCGAGTCCCGGCACATCTTTCCCAAGGCATTTAAATTAAATGCCGGGGGAACACCTAAGGCCTCTGCAACCTCTCACTTAAAGATTCAACCGGCTTCAGATGCGTGCCCTGGCAACGCAGGCGCCTAATGCCGCCGCGGGTCACCTGACATGTGACGTCACACGACTCCACCACTCACTTGACGCCCACCACGTGTACGTGCCGAAATGAGGACAGCAGTGAAGGGAGGGGAAGAAAGAAAAGTAGGCACCTGGCAGCCTAACGCCCTGTCCAAGACTGGGTACTCATTAACCCTACCCCCGTTATCCCTATACTGGGTAACTAACCTATCCCTACCCCCCTGTTATCCTATATGGTACACAGATACCCAGGCCCCGTTCTCCCTATACTGGGTAATCAGTTACACCCTACCCCCTGCATATCCAGATAACTGGGTATCATTATACCCTACACCCCTGTTTTATCCATAATATGGGTAATCATTAAACCCTACACCCCTTGCTCCTATACGGGGTAACATTATACCCCAACCCCCTGTTATCCATATACTGGGTAATCTATTCGACCTTAACCCCCTGTTATCCATATACTGGGTAATCATTAGTACCGCTACCCACTGTTTTTCCATATACTGGGTAATCATTATACCCTTACCCCTGTTATCCATATACTGGTATCATTATAACCCTAACCACCCTTTGATCCAATACTGGGTAAGTCATATACCGCTACCCCGTTATCCATATACTGGTATAATCCATCTACCCTAACCAACCCTGTTATCCAATAACTGGGTAATCATTATACCCTACCCCCTGTTATCCATACTGGGTAATCATTAAACCCTACCCCCTGTATCCATATACTGGGTAATCATATAACCCTACCCCGTTATCCATAATACTGGTATCATTATACCCTAACCCCCTGTTATCCATATACTGGGTAATCATTTATACCTTACCCCCTGTTATCCATATATACTGGTGTAATCATTATACCCTACCTACCCCCTGTTAGCCATAACGGGGTAATCATTATACCCCTACCCCCTGTTATCCATATATGGGTAATCATTATACCCTACCCCTGTATCCATATACTGTTAATCATTATGCCCTAACCCCCACCCCCTGCTATCCATATACGGGGTATCATTATCCCTACCCCCTGTTATCCATTCTGGGTATCATTATACCCTACCCCCTGTATCTCCATATACTGGGTATCATTAGTACCCTACCCCCTGTATCCTATACATGGGAACATTATACCCTACCCTGTTTATCCATATACTGGGTAATCTTATACCCTACCCGCCCTGGTATCCATTATACTGCGTAATCATTATACCCTACCCCACCCTGTTATCCATATACTGGGTAATCATTATACCCTACCCCCTTGTTATCCATATTATGTGTAATCATTATACTCCCTCCCACCCTGTATCCATATACTGGGTAAATCATATATCCCATACCCCTGATTACTCCCTATACTGGGTAATCATATATCCCTATACCCCCTCTTATCCATAGACTGGGTAATCATTTATACCCTACCCCCTGTTATCCATATACTGGTTATCATTAACCCTACCAACCCCACTGTTATCACATACTAACTGGGTAATCATTATACCCCTACCCCTGTTATCCTAACTTGGGTAATCATTATACCCTACCTCCTGTTATCCATATCCTGGTAGATCATTATATACCCTATACCCCCTGTTATCCCATATCTGTTAATCATTATACCCTACCCCTGTTATGCCATTACTGGTAATCAGTTATACCCTACCCAATCCTGTATCCATATACTGGGTAATCATTATAAAACCCTACCCCCTGTTATCCATATACTGGTAATAATTATAACCGCTACCACCTGTGTTTCCATATACTGGGTATCATATATACCCTATCCCACCATGTTATCCATATACTGGGTAATTCATTTACCCTACCAGTCCTGTATCCATATACTGGGTAATCATGTATACCACTACCCCTGTGATTCCATACTACTGGGGTAATCATTATAAAACCCTACCCTCCTGTTATCCACTATACTGGGTAATCATTATACCTAACCACCTGTTATCCTCGATGGTAATCATTAATACCCTACCTCCTGTTATCCATATACTGGGTAATCATTATACCCTACCTCCTGTTATCCTATACTGGGTAGTCATTATATACCCTACCCTCCGTTATCCATATACTGGGTGAATACATTATAAGACCCTACCACCGCTGTTATCCTAACTGGGGAATCATTATATCTACCCCCCTGTGTATCCATTCTGGGTAATCCATTATACCACCCCCTGTTATCCATATACTGGGTAATCATTATACCCTTACCCCCTGTTATCCATATACTGGTAAATGCATTATCACCCACCCCCTCTATCCATATACTGGGTATCATTATACCCTACCCCCCCTGTTATCATATACGGGTAATCTTATATACCCTACCACCTGGTATCCACCCCATGTTATCCACTATACTGGGTCATCATTACTAACCCTACCCCCTGTTATCCATATACTGGGTAATCATTATACCTCCCCCGTTATACCGATAACCTGGGTAAATCATTATACCCTACCCCTGTTATCCATATACTGGTAATCCATTATACCCTAACCCCCTGTTTATCCATATACTGGTAATCATTATACCCCTACGCCCCTGTATCCATATACTGGGTATCATTCATATAACCCTACCCCCCTTATCCATATACGGGGTTCATCATGACCGCTACCTACCCTGTTATCCATATACTGGGTAATCATTATACCCTACCTCATGTTATCCCTATACTGGTAAATCATTATACACTACCTACCGTATCCCTACCCCCCTGTTATCCTTACTGGTGAATCATTATAACCCGTACCCCTGTCCGTTATCCAATACGGGGTATCATTATACACCCTACCTCCTGTTATCCCATATTACTGGGTAATAACCTTATACCCCTACCCCCTGTTATCCATCATACCTGGGTAATCATTATACCCTACCCCCTGTTTTGACATCCATATACTGGGTAATCATTATAATAACCACCCCTACCCCGGTTATCCATATACTGGGTAGTCTTATGCCCTACCCCCCCAACGCCCCCTGTTCTCCATATACTGGGGTAATCATTATAGCCCTAAACCACCGTGTACCTATACTTGGTAATCATTACATCCCTAACCTCCTGTATCCATATACTGGGTAATCATTATACCCTACCTACCCCCTGTATCCATATACTGGGTAATCATTATACCTACCTCCTGTTATCCATATACTGGTATCATATAACCCTACCAACTCCTGTTATCCATATCCTGGGTAATCATTATACCCTACCTCCCTGTTATCCATAGACTGGTAATCCTTATACCCTACTACCCCCTGTGTTTCCATATACTGTGGATCATTATATTCCTAACCACCCCTGTTAATCCATTCTGGGTAATCATTATACCCTCCCCCCTGTTATCCCTATACGGGTTTAATCATTATACCTACCCCTGTTATCCATTATACTGGGTGCATCGATTTTATACCTACCCCTTACATGCTTGGCAATACTGAATGTCGCGTCCATGCCAATTAATTGATAAGATTCTGACATTAAACTTAATTGGACGTTGAAAGTACACACTGATAATCTGATGAATCAATCCGTGCACTGTGCTCAGGCCTGCTGCATCACACAAGAACTGCGATGCGACGCCGCGCACGTTCGCCACTCGTGGTTCGCTTGTGTCTGTGGGAGTTTTCAAACAGAAAATGACCCCAGGCGGCGCAGTGCAGCGTGGTTGCGCAGTGCAAGCGGTGGTTGGCGCAGTGAGCGTGGTTGCGCATGCAGAGTGGTTGCGCAGTGTCAGGCGTGTTGCGCAGTGCACTTGGTGCGCAGTGCGCGTGGTTGCGCATGCAGCGTGGTTGCCAGTGCCACACGAGCCTTTTTCAACTGAAGTTGCAATTTCAAGCGGCTGCCGGCGATCACGTGTAACTTCGTCCAATCAGCCAATCATAAACGCTACAACTTTAAAAAAAAAAAAAAGTTACACCCCCATCTCGTATTCGTGTCTTGCTGGGATGTTCACACACTCGCCCACAGACAGAGGCGCTCAAACTAAGGCCGCGCTTGTAATGCGGCGACGCATGTGCCGCCCGAAAACAATGTCGCCGTGCCGACGGCACTATACGCCGTATGCCTCAGGCTGGAGGGGGAGTCACAGATGGGCATGTTCAGTAGTGAAGGAAGGAGACTAGAGAGCCCGGCGTCTCCCCAGGGCCAAGATCATATCCGAGTGCCGTACTGCCACTGACGTATAATATCCCAGTCACGCCCAGTTCACGTATGATAAGTACCGCAAGTTCCCAGCACTTACAGTAATAGGTCCCGTGCGCCCGCGCGGCTGAAAGGACTAACTCACCCAAGTCCCAGTGCCCGCACTTACTATAGTGTCCCAGTGCTCCCGTCACCTTACAATAATGTCCCAGTGCCCACTTAACATATAGGTCCCAGTGCCCGCCCTTACTCATAGGTCCCGGCACGCACTTGAGCCATGCAGAGACCCTCCAATATACAATTTACCTTAACTGGTTATATGCGCAAAATGGTGTTTTTCTTCATGTGCACTATATTAATTGCTGTTCTATAGTCCTTTCATTGTGTCTAATTTTCTGGTTCCTTGCCCCTTTCCTTTATGTCCAGCTTTGTGCTTTTTGTCTGCACACTTATTTCTTCCCTTCAAGTTATTGGTATTTTCCCTAGTTAATTGGGACATGCCATTAGCAAGCGTATATATATTAACCAGTGCACTGCACACTCAGCTCTGAAACCTGTTTGCAGAGAGGGAGCCTTTTCCTATCCCGGGCATGACGGATTGCCCGCAGCGCATCCGTTGTATAGGAGGTTCGTGCGTTTGAATTACCATGGGTCATTGTTCATTGCTGTAAAACATTGAGGCTTGAGGCTAGCGTTTAAAGTAGGGCGCGACGGTGCATGCGATGCGCGAACACAAGGTGGCAGACTCTCTACAAATGTGGCGCCCATGATGCGCGCTAGCGGTCATGAGATCGACCACGCGGTAAGTTTTTCAAGACAAATAATTTCGTTTTTTTCTACCCCTCACTGCCACGTCAACGTGAGCAGTTCAGCCAATGATGCAAACCAGCCTGGGTGGTTAGTGTTCCCACCACGCCTCCCTGCCGCCCGCGTGCACCCATCCGCTCAGCACCAGGCGTGTGCATCTGTGACACCCATGGCCTGCCGTCGTCCCCTCCAGACCTACTTAATGCTCAGTCCTTATACGGACAGTACCACCAGTGCCAGTAAACACATGCTCTCATATACAATGAATGTGCATCAGATTACGATACTTATCTGAAGGGTCAAAAGTTGTATTAATCTACCAGTGAGACCCAAACACACCACAATAATTGAAATGAATTTTCAGATGAATACCCTATCCAATTTATAGGAATTAAATACCTGTATAAATATTTCAAAGCCTGTCAAACTGATGACATTGGATGAGCGGTGAAGATTCTGGAGAAGCTCTATATAAACTTTTTGACATATACGACAGGGGGTGGAGGGGGGGGAAAGGGGAGGAGAGGTTCTTTAAAGTTTGCTGTCTACAATGTTTTCCCAACAAAATATGGGTTCAAATGTAGATTATTTTCTTCAATGGCGCTGACCGTGTACTCAGCTCTGTACATAGAATTTTATTAGGCACATTGAGTCCCTGCCCCGGAGAGCTCACAATCTAATTTTGTGTCCAAGACCCAAGAAGTAAGTAGTTGTCCCAAAGTCACAAGGAGAACTAAAAGTGGGATTCAAACTGGGGCACCCACGTCAGAAGCAGTGACATTCCCACAGCCTTCTCCCTTCAGTAGGAGATACAAGTGATTTGTTTTTCCCAACCTTTACATCCATATTAATTGCACTACTAATATAATACACACACCACGAACACACACAATGCCATACGTTGCAAGCCGGCTGGGCAACAAAGGGTTAAAAATATTAGGGGGCGGTGCTCCCTCAGTAGGTCGGTCTGGCCTCTGCTGCTCGGCTCTGTCAGTTCCCCCACACAAACAACAAGGCATTTCAGCAAACTTCACAGGACTCCCTAGGTCCAGCCATCGAGATATTAAATATTTTAATCAATGTCGTAATTCAGGGGTGAACGTTGGTTACAAGTGGGTTAAAACACAAGAACTATTTTTATGACAGGTCAAGACTCTTCCTGTTCTGTGCTGATCGTATAAAGAGGTGTTAATTGGGGCGACACGATGGCCCATTAAAAGGGACATGTATAGGTTAGAAGGATGGGACGATAGCCGATCCTGGGCTGCCAGCCTCAAAGAATACCGTAACATTCTTGAATATTCCCTGTGCGTCACAGAGAGAGGTGACAAACTGGTCACCCACTTAGAGGCTATATTAAATATAAGAAATGATGGGCCTGACAGCAATTCATAAGGTCACAAATAGATACTGTCACCAGCTGCAGCTAGACAACCAAATCACACCTGCCTGAGTTAGAGGTGCAAAAGACAATAACTGTTTCTCCTGCAACACGACGTTTCGGTTGTCAAATTTTAGATGCAGGCGAGTATATGGAGGGCACAGACAAACCGGCCGTGAAGATGGCACTCAAGTATTAGAAGTTAAGTAATGAGTGTGTTTCTATATTCAGTCTGACTTTAAACGTCACGGACAAAGGCTTTTTTTTTTCCTTAGTCAAAAATTGTCAGACCGAGCTCTTCACGACAGGAGTGGTTTTATGCGTTCCAATGCAAAGGTCTGGGCCTAAAAGTTGGCATGTTTGATTAGAAAATGAGAATTCAACAGGTGTGTTTTAAGTCAAACACGTGAATTCTCTTCTACTCCAGTGACCTCTCTTGGACAGGACCTATGACATATGGTTCGTACTGTATAGGGATTGTCTGTTATTATTTTAATCCTCTAAGAAACTGTTCTGCATTTATTTGTACTGTATGTTCTCGTATATCTTTTTTCTGTAATCAAAGCACAGACGTTTTGTATATTAAAGACATTCTTTAATAAGTTGCTCTGGGCTCTGATTGGACTGTTGCACTCTTTGAAGTATTTACATTTTGTGGACAATTTTGGTAAACAGGTGTATGTTGGTTAAGTGATAAGAAGGGACCCGAGACCCCTGATAGATATGCATACATACTGTATGTTTGCATATTTCTTGGGTAGCGGAAGCGGATAGATATGTTGCAATCGAATAAGGGGTTAATGTTAACGCATTGGAATTACCTGGACAGCTACCGTGTGCAGGTCACTGCTCACGGTGTGCTGGTCGTGCTCACAGTGTAGCTGGTCACGTGCTCACAGGTGTGCAGGTCAAATGGCATAAGCAAAATGAAAACTGTCGTTTTATTAAATGTTTTCTTTAGGTCAGGGTTGGCCACTCCAGTCCTCAGGAGCCCCAACAGGTCAGGGTTTTAGGATATCCCTGCTCAGCAACAGGTGGCTCCTCACCTAAGCCACTGAGTTGATACACCTTGCTGAAGCAGGGATATCCTAAAACCCTGACCTGTTGGTGGCCCTTGAGGACTGGAGTTGGCCACGTCTGATTTAGGAACTATAGAAATGGAGGGGGAGTGGACTGAAGTAAAGCACCTTGAAATTATTATCCGAAGAGCAGATCGTCTCATGGTGCGTCAGACTCAACACAGAATATACATGTTCACCCATTAAAACCACACTGACAACCCACGGTCACCAAAAGGTGGTATTATTAAATAGCAGGGATTTCTATGTAAGTGATGGTCAGATTTGCCAAAAGTAAACATGTGCAGCAGCAGTTTGTGAAGACCGCGGCCAAGAAGTAGTCTATAAAATATAGGCATTATCTGAAAAGTTTCATAAGCTACATATAAAGATTTGTTTATTAAGCCCTACTACAGCAATATTCCTTGTAGGTATCTAGGATCGTTAAGATGGGGTTATACCGAGCCAGACGTATTTTGTTACAGTTTGCCACAGTTGTGAAAAGATGGGAAACCCCGTGGCTTTACTTCACCATCTGCATAAACTATACTACTAACTGCAAAGCCGCAACAGAGGAAACAGCCTTTCCTAGTCTTCAAGCTACATATAATTCATGGACATTGTTTCACGTGCGTGTAGAAGAGGCTTTTCCCCCTCAGATCCTAATGTTGTAAGGCACGAAAACAGGCGTTTCTGGTTAAAGCCCCAGGCATAAATTTGCCCCATAATTGTGATAGTTTCAAAGGGTTAATAAAAAAAATCAATACGCGTAAACAGTAAATGATACTTGTTACAGAAGAGAGGCTGCAGTGAAAGTATAATGTTACTAATGTGATGTAGAATGCATTGTTATTATCGCGTGCTAATTAGCCATTTGTGACACTTGCTACTTAATGACCCTTTTGCTCCAGAGTGACAGACAATATGTAGCTTTACAGAACAAAGGGGGTGATAGCAACGGACAAGGAACCTCGCTTAATATTTCCTACATGGCTTTGTAGAAAGCGCTTCTTTGGTGAACGTGCACCAGGCACTATTGCTACTGAAAGATAAACCAATCACGTTACATGCCGTTTGTTTCTTCCTCAGGCCCGAATATTCCTGCAGGTTTGCTTCCTCTAGGTCATGGTGACATCACTAACGAGTGTTCACATCCGAACAGGAAGTGAGAGGGAAAAACCCTTTGTGCTAGATGTTCAGCAGGTTGGGGTGCTGCATACCTTCAGGAAACACTTGGGTTCAACTGCAAGGCAATAACTAACTACAGCAAAAAATGCAAAGAAGGTGGCCAATACAAAGAAAAGTCAAATACAGGGCACAGTAATTACACACATACACAAGTTAAAATCATCATTTATAATATACACACAGCCATTTTCATTTCTGAATGTCTGTGCACGGAGGCAACAATAAGTGATCAGTAAGGGTATAAATATGCACAGCAGGACACCAAAGGTACTGGTTTATTGATATTTGCAATTTATATGCAGACTGATGTCAGAATTAAATATCTAAAAATAACGAGGCTCCTGTGTGAACGATGTCAGAGAGATAGCCCAAGGTCACAAGGAGCTGACACCGGGATTTGAACCAGGTTCCCCCCCGCTTCACAGTCATCATCAGTCAGTGCCTTCACTCACTGTGTGTCCTCCTTCAACTCCCTGCAGTGAAAAGGTCTCTTTTTTTTTTACGGATAGGATAGATATCAGCTTGTGCCTAGAAGGGGTTAATGAAGCTGCAACCCTGAGGCACAGCTGGATCAGCCCAATCAGAGGGCCCATAATCAGCTCTCACCCAGAAGGCTATGAGATGGCATTTAGTACCCGAGAAAATATAAGCTCCAAGGCAATGGCTCGCTAAGCTTTACCACCTCCCTAGCTGGCCAAGACTGGGGCAACTAAGGAAGAGAATACAGACAGCACAAGCAGTGAACACAAATTAGACTGCACAAGATGCATCGGATATGTTGGGATTGAGATTTTATAAATGGTGATGAATAAAGCTGCTGTTTGTAAGAATAAATTTCCTGGCGCCCATCACTGCATTACCAGCGCCCAGCCTGCCTGAATCCAGCACCCCGACACGGTAACCAGCGCCCAGCCTGCCTGAATCCAGCACCCCGACACGGTAACCAGCGCCCAGCCTGCCTGAATCCAGCACCCCGACACGGTAACCAACGCCCAGCCTGCCTGAATCCAGCACCCCGACACGGTAACCAACGCCCAGCCTGCCTGAATCCAGCACCTCGACAAGGTTAAGAGAGGCCGAGTAAGCCAATTAATGAGACACTGGATGAAAACTCCTTAGGATGTCAGGCAAAGAGGGATATATAGATAAGACACACACACATATAACAGAATGCACACACAGCCACCATGCTTTGCAAGTGTGACGTTCACAGCAGACATCTATAAGGATCAGTGACTCATACACCCAGGAATACAAGCAGTGTGATGTAATGATTTAGTAATTCACATTTCTGGGTGTCAGCAAGAACAGATAATGTCTCTTCCCTTCTAACCCTTCTGCTGCACAAATTGCAGAGTTACCTTTTTCCAGCTTACAATGTTTAAGTGTCTCTTTTTCCTCACAGTCCTATGATTGCCAATCATTTTCTCCTAGAAAAGCCATTTCTTCAGCCTCAGAACACATTTTGGGAGATGAGCGTAGCGATTCTCCCATTGGCTGCAGAATCACAATCTTCTAAAATCAATGCCAATGTTCTCATCTGGCTATCATGCAGCTACACTGGGGTTAGGCTGGGGCCGTGGTGCCCTCACCCGCGTGGAGGCGTGCGGTGATTGGGAAGTGACCCCCATGATGGACGGGCCGTGGAGGACGTGCCTAGGGGCGTCACGGAGCGCACGTGACCGGCCTGTCGCGCCAAGAAATCAGTTTCAACCGATTTCTTGCACAAAGCTCGCCCCCTCCCGCTTCCGCCCGCAAGCCGCACGGACGCGAACACTGCCTTAATTAAGGCAGTCTGATCGCTCAGCGTGCGGACGTCTGCGGCACCATGGCCCCAGCCTTAGGGTGAAGTCTCATTTGAAAGGAACAGTTCCCCATAGCCTTTTTGTTTTGTTTTTTTTCATGGAAGGAACAAGTGATCCCCCGAACCAAACACCACTATTTTCATTCCCTGTTCCCTAGATAATTACCGGGGGTTAGTTACTGGGTGTAAATCTGTCAGGGAAAACAAAAGGGCTGCTAAAACTCTGCCAATATGAATCTGCAACACCACCAGCTGGAGCTTCCCATTGGATGGTTATTTAAACTCCAGACAGTAATACCAGTAACTTTACCAGTATCTCGAGAACCCGGAGCTACAGTGCGGTTCAACGCTGGAGGACCCCCTGGGAGGTTAATTAGGGGGGACTGCTCTTAACCAAAAAAAGGACACAGTTCAACTAAATGTAATTTGGTGTAACAAAGCTTTGGCATCCATACACCAGGGAGTGGCCAACGCCGGTCCTCAAGGGCACCAACAGGTCAGGTTTCAAGGATATCCCCGCATCAGCATAGGTGGCTCAATCAGTACCAGCTTCAGCACAGGTGGCTCAATCAGAGGCTCAGTCTTCGATTAAGCCTCTGATTGAGCCACCTGTGTTGGAGCTGGGATATCCTGAAAACCTGACCTGTTGGTGGCTCGAGGAGCGGAGTTGGCCACTTCCCTGCGCTACACCCTCCTTTCCCCAGTTGTGTACATGCAGAAATCTGAATGTGGGCTTTCAGACTTTAATATGAAAACTTTACACAAGGTACATATGGAACAGCCAATAAATGTTGGAGACGGGAGCGGTCACTGTACTGCAGCTATGAAGTGCAGGCATACCCCGCATTAATGTACGCAATGGGACCGGAGCATGTATGTAACTATGTAACTACAGGCATACCCCGCATTAACGTACGCAATGGGACCGGAGCGTTATGTATGTAACTATGTATAATACAGGCCTACCCCGCATTTAACGTACGCAATGGGACCGGAGAAGTGTATGTAAATATTGTAACTACAGGCATACCCCGCATTACGTACGCAATGGGACCGGCAGTGTATGTAACTATGTAACTACAGGCATACCCCGCATTAAAGTACGCAATGGGACCGGAGCGTGATGTAACTATGTACCACTACAGGCATACCCCGACATAACGTACGTCAATGGGACCGGACGCGTGTATGTAACTACGGTAAATACAGGCATACCCCGCATTAAGTACGCAATGGAGCCGGAGCGTGTATGTAACTATGTAACTCAGCATTACCCCGCTATTAACGTACGCAATGGGAGACGGAGCAAATGCTATGTAACTATGTAACTAAGGCTTACCCACATTAAGTACGCATGGACCAAGCGAGCATGTATGTAACTATGTAACTACAGGCACCCGTTAAACTACACTGACCTAGCTAAGTCTCAGGCATACCCGGTTCTTACGCAATGGGACCGGATATGTAGTAACTATGTAACTACAGGCATACCCGCATATTAACGTCGCAATGGGACCGCGAGCGTGTATGTAACATGTACTACGGCAATACCCCGCTATTAACTCACGCAATGGGACCCTCCGGAGCGTGTATGTAACTAGTATACTACAGGAATCCACGCACTTCAACGTGCCGCAATGGGCCAGGAGCATGTATGTAACTATGTAATACAGGCATACCCCCGTATTGGACGGACGAATGGGCGGACCTAGCATGATGTTAACTACTGTACTACAGTGCATACCCCGCCATCTAAACGTACGCAATGGGACCGAGAGCATGTATGTACTATAGGCATACCACCTCATTAACGTCGCCCAATGGGACCGGCAGCAGCATGTATGTAACTACAGGCAACACGCATTAGTAAGTACTCAATGGGGACCGGGCAGTCAATGTATTACTATAGGCATTACCCGCATTACGTACGCAATGGGACCCGGAGCATGTTATGTAACTACAGGAATACCCCGCATTCAACGTACGCAATTGGGCCGGAGCATGTATGTAAAGCAAAATGTACTTAAGTGAAAAGTTTTCTCAACATTAATTGATGCACGTCCTGTCAGGGCAATGTTTACGTGTAACTATGTACATCCCACAGCATTTGTCTTACACGTCCCCGTCTATTCTTTGGTACTTCCGAGCCAATGCGCTCAGGCTCTCGCTTCCGGCGCACAGCTGTCGGTACAGTTAAGGGACATTATTGCTGTTCAGGGATGTGCCGGAACGGCGCATGTGTGAGATGCCGTTTGCCTATTGGGCGATATGTCCTTCTACTCGCGAGTGTACTTAAAGTGAGTGTCCTTAAAACCGGGTATGCCTGTGGTATAATACATACAAGCCTTTAAAAGCCGAAACCCCTCTATTCCACTGCTTCTTACCAGGACTGGAATAGCAGGGGGTCCCCCCACCTGGTAATTACATTTGGCATTCAAGTACCATATATATAATTAAAAAATTGTTATCAGTCGCTGTTTGTGGGTAGTTCCTGTATTTTAAATCTTCTCCCCCCCTTCCAAATCCAAGCCTTTTAGGAAGTTTGGTTTTTCCACCTTAATATTGCGGATCATCCCTTGGGTCGTTTGTTCCTTTTTGGTTTTTTTTTTCATGCATGACACTGGCATTGATTAGGAAAAGCCCCTGTCGTTTCCTTACGGTAGGGAACAGAAAACGACTACTTAAAGTTGAAGTCGTCTTTTTTATTTTACAGCTACTTATCTCTTTTGACTTCATATAGGTTTTAGCTGGCGCATTATCTGTAATAGCTAAAGAACGTTTGTATATTTGCTTGCAGGTTATATTCGTTTCTCGACGGTATCTGATTTTAGGTCGATTAATTGGTGGGACGATACAAGTTGGGACTTTTGTTTTTTTTATTACTTTTTGCTCTTGTATGCAGGGGATTCTAGATGTATGAAATTCATTGAGCACTGCCTTCTGCACTGACTATTTGTGCTAGAGGCAGAGGGCAGGGCTGACCAAGGGGTGTGCAGGTTGTTCTTGTGTTGGATAGGTATCTATGAGAGGGCAGTGCTTATTTTGCACGGGCTGTTAAAATAGTATATATTCTAAGAAATTTGTTGGTACGTCATAATAGTTGTGTTTTTTTATAAAATCAGAATATTTTGACTACTATATTAAAGTTATTTTTCTTTCATTACTACAGACCTGATTAATTTTTTAGATAAAAAAAACACACTCATTGCAGGACATTGATTTCTGAACTGAAGCTTAGGTGTTTATGTCGGATTCCAGGAATGTTTGTTAACATCCCAATTAGTGGAAATTATTTAATTGACGATTTGTCTGCTACTTTGGGGGTTTACCCCCTGGCACCCCTTCAGTGGTTACTTTATAATGTTAAGCTCGGTTGAAAAACATATAAATATGTTTATTTAACAGATGGGTTTGCATAAGTGTCAAGCTTTTTATCAGTCTTTAAAACTCTGGTTTCGACACCAAACGAACGTACTGGAAATTTTAGATACAAGAACTTTTGGAATTTTATAATTATTGACCCTCTATTAACTTTCACTAGAGGACATTGCGTGCCACTTCTGTTGAATTTTTTGTCGGATACAGATTATTCCAATTATTACAAAATTAAAAAAACGGCAAAACATTTTATTGAGCATTTACTAATCTTTTTAATAAACGAAGATGTTATTTATTATTTTCATTAATTTTCTCACTTCCAACTAATGTGCTTTTCCTGGGCATTATTTGCTACAATAACTGTACTAGTCAGTCGGAAGACCATCGTGTCAAAGTCTTAGTAACAAATTTGTATGTTGTGATCGTCAGAAACCTTGTTTTGGGGAGAAAATTTCAGTCTCAATCGTGGAAAGACACACGTGCTAAAGCTTGTTAAACACTGCTTTTTTTTGATATATTAGTGCACGATTAGACGGAGTGACATGATTGAATTGACAGACACGCCAATGGATTATGCAGATACTTCCTGTGGTTAGGTTTATTTTCCACAGCTGTGCCTGGTGCATTTCATTTCTTTTTTTTCCTGAATTCGAGGGATATTTTTTTAATTTTCAAGTTTGTTTTTATGAACTTGGTCTTAAACTATATTGTACGGAACCAATTAATAATTGAAAATTAATGTAGGCGGCCACTCTTGTTTTAGGCATAAGTAATTGTATTTGTAATGCAACTCCTTTCTCTTATTTACATTGCTGAAACTTTTTTGTGAATTATTTTTACTACAAATACCCATTCAGTATGCTTTTTTAACCAGATTTTGCAGAAGTCATTTTAATATAATAAGGATAAAATAGTAGGAGTATCTTAAAATTTGGGACACTTATTTGATATCATTTTACGGGCACTTGAAATTTGTTACACAATTAAAGATTTATTTTAATCCCAAATATTAAACCTTACAAGCTGATTTTGTGGACAAAATTTTTATAGCTCCCATAAAAAAAACAACATAGTTATCTTACACAAGTGGGTACAGATTTGTATTGTCAACGGGGTTCCTGGGAATCCCGTTTAATATGGGTCCTGTAATTTTAAGGTCATTTGGAAAATTGTGTACCATAATATTTGCTGTACAGAAGAATTCACAAGCATTTTCTGATCTCATTGTGCTGCCTTTGCTAATTAGAGCGAGTTGGTTGGTTCCTTAGTCCATGCATCTGATCAGACGCGCTACTGTTTGAGATGGTGTCGGGGTTTCCTTTACAATGCTTTCTGTCTCAGACATCGCGCTATAATGAAGGGTTGGGGTCATTTCGCTTACAAGTTCATCTGCTGATCACCCTCAGTACGCGTTAATACTAGAGAGGGTTGGGGTTCCTTAGCCAAGCCATTGATCTTAAGACTCTTGGCTATAGAGGTGTTGGGGTTCTTACAATGTTCATTTGATGAGGACGCGCATATAAGGAGAGGTTTGGGGTTCTACATGCATCTGATCTCAGAAGCGCTATAAGAGGGGTGGGTTGTTCCCTTACACTGACTTGATCCTTAGACGACGATTCTTTATTAGAGAGGGTTGTGGGTTCCTTACTAATGATTGCTCTCAGACCGTTTTCGCGATTATTGAGAGACGGTTGTTTGGTCTTCGTACAACTTTTGTATCTGAATCTTCAGAGCCGCTATTAGAGAGGGTTGGGGTTCCTTACAATGCACCTGATCTCAGACGCGCTATTAGAGAGGGTTGGGGTTCCTCACAATGCATCTGATCTCAGACGCGCTATTAGAGATGGTTGGGGTTCCTTACAATGCATCTGATCTCAGACGCGCTATTAGAGAGGGTTGGGGTTCTGCAGAATTTCACAATATATAATATTATATATTAGACTTAAGATTACTTAAGCAAAAAAAAAAAAAAAGAAACCAACACATTGGAAACCACAGATCTAGTGTCATGCAGCCTAAAAACAAATATGGAACCCAACTGACAACTAACTGCATTTTTATTATTGTGGGACTGAAAGTGAAGACACCTATATTGGTTTAGTGACTCACACGTCGGGATAACTCATTACTGTAACTGAGCCACCTTATTATTCATTCACTATGACTGAATCAAAAGAGTCGTACTATGTTAGTGAGCAGGAATGGTCATGGGTCTGCATTAACTGCTCAGGAGGACCATCATTAAGACCTACAGGTCATTCTCTGCTTATAACAGATGCACGCCGCCTCCTTACATAGCACCGACGATACTCGCATGGAATTTGTCCCTGCCTGCTAGAGCTCATTTTTGCTGTGACGCACAGGAAAATAGAGAGGCCGACATAAGGACAGAAAGAGCCATTACTAGAATGTGAGCGGATTCACCCACTTTAAAGGCAGCGTTACCACCACCAGAGCCAGTCCTTAATCACTCTCATTACACACAACTCCCAGAAATCATTTCCAGGATCACCTTCCAAGATCAAATGCATGGGAGTGTGCATCTTCTCCCTAATTACACCACAAGTCAACAAATAGTCCAACTGGCACAGTGTTTAACCCACCCACCAATTCGACAACGTGTGCCAAGTTGACACACCAAGACTTTTCATGAGCAGCAAGCTAGAACCAAAACAATGTACAAGTTACAGCTTCTACTGCAAGTGACGTTCGCTTGAAAAAGTGGTTAACTTTAAATTATTAATAATACTAAAAATCGGGAAAAACTTGGGCGATCGTCCTTGCCAGCACTGCGATCAATGTAAAGTATTTTAGGGGTGTACAGGAGGATTACCGCCTGTTTCAAAGCGCTTCCATACAAGGACGATTAACACCAATATTAATCAATGGTTTTCATACTGTGTTCTGTGCAATGACAAATATTTTACTCTTCAAATTTGACCATATTTCTTTTAGTTAATATAAAAAAAATGTATTATAAGCCACACTGTTATAACAAATGATAGAACATACATACATACAATATATATATACATATATATATATATATATATATATACACATACATACACACCACAGCAAAATCATATTTATATTCATGAGATAAGAGGGCTGGTGTTCCACAAAGTCACACTACATTTTTAAGGGGTTCTGCAAAGTTAATATACAAACTACTGGCCTACATATTCAGCGCATTTTACTGTAAATAAAGTCATTACAAGGAAAGAGAAAAATGACAATTGTCAAAATATTTATTATCTGGATATGTTTTTAGAGCATAATATTATTATTGCAAGTGTAATCCACTTTCCGCCCTCCCCAAAAAAAAGCAGAACTCAATTAGTCTTACAAACATGCCCGTTTCCAATTAATACTCCATATAAATTACACCGTAAAATCAAGGGAGACATTATTTCTTCCTAAAAGAAAAAAATAACAACGATGCTTTTTTTATAAACACCGAGACGAATGCTAAGAAATGACCGCAGATGTGTGTGGAATTATTCAATACAAAGGGAGATGGAAAGTAATTTCTGCAGTCTCAGCTACTGCTCCTGGAAATTAGCAGGCGTTTATCTGAAGAATTGTGGGTCACAAAATATCCTTTTCTAATAAAATCCATTAAGAACGGTAGATCCAGAACCTTCAATATATCAACTCTGCACCCAGAGTACAAAAGATAATGGATGGAGTTGGCAAATCCCTAATAGATCTGTCGTAGAATGAGATACCTTTGAATGGACCGATTAAAGACTTGAGTTGAAATTATAGCATGCAGACCTCAAAAGTCTCTCCTTCATGTGTACTATTCTGTATTAGGCCGCGCTTATAGTCTTTGCTACGGCGACACGTCATCCGTTGCAGCAGCGATGTTTGTTTTGTGTTAGAGACAAGAGATGGCGTCCGGGGAACGTGGCCTTGAGCAGTTCGCCCTCATTGGCAGAACTTGCTCACGTGGCCGCTGAAAAATCAATTTTCATTGACTTCCAGCGATCGCAACCAAGCCGTCGCTCCATCGCGTCGCTCCTACTATAAGCGCACGCGACGGATTCAATACACTTGTTTTGACGCCATGTCGCATCGCCGGGACTATAAGCGCGGCCTTAGGCTGCGATTATACCAGCGGCGCGCATGCAACACTGCACGCCACCGGAACAAATTAATGTAATTGAATGCAGCTGCACATAGTTCATATGCGGCGCGAGCGCTGCAGAGCGACCACGCCAGCGTTTCTCAAAAAGATTTTCAGTTTTGATTTAGCCACGCAGCGGGCGCGTTCCGTGAGCGGTTCAGCCAATGAGGGCGAACCGTTCACGTGACGTCATGGTTACGCCTCCGCCACGTCTCCCGCCTGCAGTGCAGGTTTCGCATGCGCGCAACGTCACGCGGTTGCGAGCATCCACTATAAACGAGGCCTTAAGTAGAAGAGACTTGTGAGGTTTCTCAAAATCTTTGCACAATAGAACTGAATCTATGAAGAACTCTCACGTGGGCCTATTCAAATATATCCACCTGTTCTTTCTCCCAGAGCACTCCAGCTCGTGTACAAGCAGTATTACAATTAGATAGCCCAGGAGGGGACTCAAAGAGGACAATTCTGCTAAAATTATTATTTTCGGTTTAGGGGAGAAATGGGTAACTGTATAATCCTTCAGATGAGCTCAAACGTCTTCTGACGTTTGGACCAGAAAATATTATGCGGTCTACCATCTGCCACAGAAGCAAACCTATAATAATTACAATGGCATTTGCAGAATGTCCAACGGTGATGGATACTGATCTGCCATCCGATATGTTATCTAGCTACTGTACCTACTGAGCTCAGCCTTCCCTCCTGCTGGCCCCATAGGGCAGCGGGGGTCTGTATCACAAAACCATACAAGAAGCCATGCTACTGGAGAAAAAGGGGCACTGAAGGAAACAGAGCAGTCCTACGGAGAAAGGAGGTGCAAGTCAAGTATTTCATGGAGGAGTGTATGTGGAAAGCAACAAGGAATGGATTTTAAAAAAAACCAGGAGATGCTGGGGAAAGTGCAGCACATATTATACAGCATAATCCAAGGGACTTGTTACAAAACAGTATTTGAACACTACAATATAAAGATTTTGTTGTTACATACAGCGCTTGAAAACATAACTTGCCCTTCACCTGTTCTTTTATATTGCCCATTGTTCACCATAGGGGCCTAGGACTGGCATGACGGCATAGCACTATGAAAGGCATTGTGGGGCCGTCGGTTGTTTGAGCCGTGGTTACGAACTTCCCCAAAGACGAAAGGGAGGGGAATCATGTCGAAACGGTGTGTACTAAAACGCGAACATCACATGATGTGGCAAAATACCCTGCTCTGCTGATACTTCCTGTATCCGTCATTGTGGATTCAGAAATGGTTAATTCACCGGATGCCATTTAAAGTAACCAGCACCAGGACTGCAAGAGTCAAGTCACGAGATATTGGATACAGACACAACTGCGACGTCTGCCTGTGTCTACGCATGTATATTTATAGCGCCATCTACGTACACAGCGCTTCACAGCAGTGATACACGTGACATAATATAACACATCATGGGAATAAGCGCTTCAGACAAACATTACAAAAAGGAATCCCTGCCCCGAAGAGCTTACAATCCAAGTGGCAAGTAGGAAGAACATGCAGAGACAGTAGGTGGGTACTCTGGTAAGTGTCTGCAACTTGTGCCTGTCATGGTCGATGTATGAGGTGTCTTGTATCAGCCAGTATGTGTTTTATTTTCAAACTGAAGCACAGACCCAAGGCAAAAAGCAGCTGTGATAGGGTTACTGCTGGCTTTGCTATCCATATCTGGGCCAACACGACGACGACTTGCCGTTTAGTGGGGACTTTACTAGTACAATATCACACTAGTCATTTTATTCCAACATGACGATAGGAATGGGGGACATACATTGCATGTGGTGTCACAAGCAGGTGTGACATAACGGATTTATCTATTTAAAGGTTTCCCAGCTTTTCCAATTACATAAGATCAGGGGGACCCAACATTTTATCTAAATGATCTGACAGTGGTGACTAATTCAATCCCCTGGTGTTCCCTTTGTAACAGCTGAGCCCACCCGTGCTCCCTTCCGGGAAACCAAGGTGGAGTCAGACGCCTGCTCTGGAAATGGACATTGACAGATTATTTTGGGGTGCGTAAAGCTCGAAGTAAACTGGTGTTCTGGAATACGATTGCTGTCCGAATAATCCATATACTTGCATTAGAAGAGTTGGGATTACGTCATTAAAAAACAAAATCGTAGCAGCTCTGGCACAAGACGTTCAGGAGACCACAGAAAATCACATTACTAAAAACAATTACCCTTAATGCAATAAGTGCATCACACATAAAAGCACAGGCAAGGAAAGGGAACCCCTGCTGCTGCGGTGCGGGAAGGAGAAAGTACTGCGGGTGGCAGCTTCAGCCCATGAGTATTAGTAAATGCCTCTGATTAAAACAGCTCATTTCAGTGGTGTGCTCATTCAATAATCCAGCACGTCCCAATGAGAAAGCATGGTCGGACCTCCTGAAACACTATTGCCATGTTATTTGACATATCAACAGAACAATGCGGTTAATATAAAAGACGCGCACGTGAGCACATAGTGCTTTCCTTGTGCTGCTACAATCCCTCCTTCCTTTTCTATGGAATCCCCCAAAGCCCGTCATTCCCTCCTAACGCCCCCATCTCGGCAGGGAGTCACCACACAGTCACTTTCATATTAGGCCTCTGCATTACTCCTAGAGGAGTTGTATGCATCATATGATTGGCACATAACAGATCGTGCGAGTCCTACCATAGCATATCCGTCTATCAGAAATCCAAGTCTCACATCTTACTGATGGTTCTATTTATGTATAATACATGCAATGTTAATTAAATATGTTTCAGCCAGTCATAAAATGAGGAAATACACATGTTGGGTTCTCGATTCACTAGCAGTCTCCACCATCCTTTTGCTAGCAACATATTTTCTATGACAGGGGAAATGTGTTATCTACGATGGGTTCAATGGAACACCTCACCCGACACATTCAATTCTTATTTCATTACTTAAGATGCAATCAAAATTATTTCAAACCTCAATTAAACACAGCAATCTGCAATGATGTGGGTTGATTTATTGAATCGTTTAGAAAACCTACATTATCTGCCACCTTTGTATAAATTATCCAATGTCAATATTTCTCTGAAACAGAACAGAATTGCTACAATTTTAGACAGTAGGAGGGAAAAACAAACAAAAGTAAGTACCGTCGCCAAAACTATTTTTATGCTGCCTAAATGCAGCTGAGCGTTTAGATTGTAAATTATTCGGGCAGGGACTCCTTTTCCTAATGATTTCATGTCTTAAGAGCTTATTTCCAATACGTGTTATAACAGGGGAGCACAATCTTTTTTTCCCTGCGCCCCCCTGCCGGCTGTTCACTCTCCGTGTCTCCCCCCCCCCCCCCCTTTTCCCTTGGCTCCGGCGTCATGACGTCACGTTGCCAGGACCTTGCGGAGTCATTTGATGCCGCATTGCCACGGCGACGTGTCCCCAGGAGTAAGGTAAGAGCAGTTTGCAGAGGCCTTCGCCGCTTCCCCGACACTTAATGTAAGTGCCTTCGGGAAGCGCACCGGGCCTCTGTAAAGCCCGCGCCCCGCGCAGACAATCTCGCGCCCCTCAGTTTGCACACCGCTGTTTATAATATTATGTAAGGTGTATTGCAAAGCACTTTGTAGCTGGATAGCGCTAAATAAAGAGACATACATTTAACGCTAGTTTTATTTTGAAATACCTTCAACTGCAAAAAATAAAAGCACTTTGCCATGTAATCTCTGCAACTTTTACCCCTTTGTGCCTGAGGGGCCAGTTGAAGGGGGTTAAGAGACTTTCACAAAACATATTGCTTCTATTGAGGGCTGTTAAGATCTTGAGCAGAACACAGGAATTAATGTAACCGACATTATGCCTCAAATATAAAACAGTAGAAATGTCACAATTATAGCCATTAGACAACAATATTTCCCCATTCACAAAATGACTTAAGCAACGCAGCAAGTACCAAGAACACAACACCATGAATGGGACACATGCTCACACTTACGTTTCTGGGGGAACTAGGACATATTCACAATACGAGACGTGCAGGTCCATTACTGCAAAGTTACATGTTACGATGTCTTAGCTCAGGAGTGGCCAACTCCAGTCCTCAAGGACCACCAACAGTCAAGTAGCAAGGATATCCCCTGCTTCAGCACAGGTGTCTCAGTACCTGTGCAGAAGCAGGGATACCCATACAACCCGACTTGTGGTCAGTAGAGCAGCTTCATAGCAGTGACCTCAAGTGTGAGCAACAGAAATAGAATAGCTGAATTCCTCTCTTTCACAACAAGAACCCCACCTACAGTATGTCACATGCATGCACACATCTACAAATAAACACAATGACAAGGGTGGAAATACGGCACACACCTCACTTAGGACTTAGGAACAGTGAGTGTATCCAAGATGTTTACACAATACCTCAGATTGCATATACAATAGCCAGCGACTGGATAAACCGCCAGTGGCTTACAATGGGTCTTCAAGAACACCAGGGAAAAACTGTTTATATGATGGTCTTCCCATCACTAGAATACGTCAGGACCTTCCTTGTGTTTGTATTTTAGTCTGGTTTTGTATCAGTTGGTTTGTCAGGGGGAATGTGCAGAATTAAAGGTCTCCTCTGCTTCAGATTTAGTGCACGTGGGAGGAAAGGCAGGGGACTTATAACACTTTTAAAGAGGCAATTCAAGAGGCACTTAAAAAATATATTTTTTTGTTGTTCTGTTATATTATGCAGCCTTTGGTTACCTTTATTGAAAACTAGGCAGAAAAAGCTTTAGTGCTACTAGCGATAGCTCTTAAAGTGAATAATTCGTGTTATCAATATACAGTGATATGTGACAAAAAAACCATATATATAGGGCAGGCTGTCAAGGGAAAAAAACTGACCAATACTAGTCAGATAAAATAATACAAATAAATAAACCCGGCGCCTTGAACAATATTAATTATAAACAGTGTGCAATCTGACCATATATAAATGGTCCAGTTTGATGATACAGTAGTCTTCAGATAACCCCACGAGCAGTCTCACAACAGTCTTGTTGTTTTATGTATATATGTATGTGTATGTGTATACACATACACACCAGTTGTGGTATCATACAGTAGGTCAGACAGGATATGTATATATATACATATGTTCCCTGTCAGGTGGTATGTATGTGTGTATATATATATATATACACCCCGTCAGACGGGATATGTATGTGTATATAGATATATGCACATAGATGTGTGTGTGTGTGTGTGTGTGTGTGTGTATATAGATATGTGTGTGTGTGTAATAAGTATATATATATATGTGTGTGTATATAGATATGTGTATATAGATATATATGTGAATATATAGATATTTATGTGAATATATAGATATGTGAATATATAGATATGTATGTGTATATAAATGTGTATATATAGATATGCCAGCTTCCCTCCCAGGTCTGACGCAGCTGCAGCCGCGGGTGGAGCTCACCTGTGTCCGGGCTCGAACTCACGGCCCCGCTGTCG
The DNA here is from genome assembly GCA_036426205.1 of Ascaphus truei. Lineage (NCBI taxonomy): Eukaryota > Metazoa > Chordata > Amphibia > Anura > Ascaphidae > Ascaphus > Ascaphus truei. Next base: position 284,307,417 of record CM071569.1, read on the forward strand.
CTCTCTCCTCCCTCCCGTTCTCTCCTCCCTCCCGTTCTCTCCTGTATTACCCCTGCACTCTCCGCTCTCTGCCGCGCGCGCTCCCCCGGTATCAGGCCCGAGCCGCCGCAGCCGGTATTACTCCTGCGTGTGCGGATGATCAGACTGCGCATGTGCACTGGGCGGGCCTGTGCAGGCTTCTGGCACAGACAGGTCTCCGAACAGCTAGTGACGTGCCGCTCCACCTACTTCGGCTTCCGTAAGTTATCGGCCATCTTGCTACTCCCGACCAATGGTACTGCTGGGATTGGAAGCCAAAAGGAAGCCATGATGGTACTCATGTCATTGAGGTTAGCCCCTGGGGTATGTCATCCTCATGCTATGTATTCTGCTATAAACCACTATATTCCCTTCCAGGTGCGGGGCTTCTGATATGATTTGTTCTATTATTCTAATAAAGGATAAACAATTGTTTTCTTCTATGTACACCAAACAGCTTTACCTTTATTTAGAAAAAATTGAAATACGAGAAGACTGTTTTACTATTATTATTTAAACCAAAATGTGTATTCTGTACAGCCAATGTGGCATACAGGAGCTTAACAGTAAGAATTGTATTTTTGTGTGTGTGTATGTAGCCCTCTTACCCCCACCCTAAGTGAGATTGGGGTGGGTAGGTGTATCCGACTACTTATCAGTGTGGTGCTGTACCTGTTTGGCAATCAGGAGGGCTGAGCTTCCATCACGGGGAACCTGGGGTATATACGTATCTTCACGGTGCAGCACCTCCACTGATGAGGGAACCCAACGTGGTGGGAGTGTGCCCTCACCAGAACAACCATACAGTAAATACACACAATGGGAATAAACAGTATTTACTGAGCATGTACGGTAACATCAGTGAAACTCTCATTGCATAACATCAATACATACGGTGACCACCCGTCCCCCTTTTGCCGGGACAGTCCCGGTTTTTCGAGAGCTGTCCCGGTTTCCTGTGTGTCCCGGAAATGTCCCGGGTTTTCCTCAATGTGTCCCCGTTTTTTTTTTGTCGCCGGCGGAGCGCGAGTAAGCTGCGGTGCGCGAGTCTGCGGCGGCGCGGAGGAGACTGCAGCAGCCCGGCTGGTATGTGTTTTTTTTTTAATGCCAGGGGTTGGGCTGTTTTACGTGAAATGGGGTCTTGCTGATTGGATGCGGCGCCGGCATTTTGTACAAAGTCCCGCCCCCCTCCCCCCCCCGGCAGTTTCCTACCTTGTTGGCCAATCCCTGCGTCCCGGCATTAACTCCGCCCCGGCATCATCCTTCACCAAGGCCCCGGCATGTGGGAATGGATGGAAGGAAGGGTGCCGTGGGGGGGGGGGGGGGTGGAAGGGTGCCATGGTTGCCTGGGGCAGGGGGCAGGGCCAGGCGTGCCTGGGGGCAAAACCAGTGTGCCTTTGGGCGGGCCGCGGGGCAGACCAGGTGGCCTGGGGGGGTCAGGACCAGGGTGCCTGGGGGGGGGCAGGGCCAGGGTTCCTGGGGGCGGGGGCAGGATCAGGGTGCCTGGGGGCGGGGAGCAGGCCGGGTGGCCTGGGTCGGGGGGTGCAGGACCAAGCGTGCCTGGGGGGGTCGGACCAGGGTGCCTGGGGGCGGGGTGGGCAGGAGGCAGGGTGGCCTGGGGGCTGGACCAGGGATCCTGGGGGCGGGGGGCAGGGGTCATGGTGGTGCAGGCCAGTTGCCTGGACAGGGGGCAGGGCCAGTTTGCCTGGGGCGGGGGCCAGGTGGTGCCTGGGGGGTAGGGCCAGGGTGCCTGGGGGCGGGGCTTTCCGCTTCCTGCGGTCAGAGCACACGTGGTTTCTCTGCCCGCTGTCCTGTGCTCCCTGCCGGTTGTCTCCCCCCTCTGCCCTCCGGTGAGTGATATGAGGTGGGTTTTGTGATCCGTTGCCCTTCCTTCCGGCGGCTCGTTCCTCCTACGGTTCGCCCCTTGGTTCGGGAGATGGCGCGGGGTCGGGCAGTGGTGGCTGCGACGGTGTCCCCCCTTCTGGCTGCCCGTGAACTTGTGGCTGCCCGTCCGGGGAGGGGAGGGTGGGGCATTTGTACCTTTCGCGTCCCCGGCCGCTCTCTATCCACCCCCCCCCTTGCGTGCGGGGGTGGGTTGCAGGGAGAGTCGGGAGGCCGCCTCTCGTGCTGCCTCTGTCTGTACTCCCAACTGTGTGTGTAGTGGTATACCAGTTTTGTGTGTGTTGTTGTGTGTGTGTGGTGTCACACCATTGTTTGTGTGTGTGTGTTGTGTGGTGTACCGCTTGTGTGTGTGTGTTGTGTGTACCATGTGGGTTACCTTGTGTGTGTGTGTGTGTGTGTGTGTGTTACCAGGTGTGGTGTCGTGGTAACCAGTGTGTGTGTTTTTTGACCAAGTGTGGTGTGGTGGTAGTGTGGTGTGTTTGTGTGTCGTGTGTACAGTTGTGGTTCGTAGTGTGGTGTGGGGTGTGGGTGTGTGTGTGTTGTGTGTGCGTACCAGTGTTGTGTGTGTGTGTGACCATGTGTTTGCGTGACCAGTGTGTGTGTGTGTTGTGTGTGTATGTAACGTTGTGTGTGTTTACCAGTGCTCGTGTGTGTGTACCATTGTGTGTTGGTTTGGTGTGTTTGTACCAGTGTCGCGTGTGTTGTTGTGTGTATGTGTTGTTGTCCAGTGTGTGTGTGTGGTGACCTGTGTGTGTGTCATGTGGTGTGTACTGTGTGTTTTGTGTCTTTGTGTAAGTGTGTTGTGTGTTGTTGTGTGTGTTGTTACGCAGTGTGTGTTTGTGTGTTTACCATGTGGTGGTGTGTTTGTTGTTTTTGTGTGGTCGTGTGTGTGTTTGTGTGTACCGTGTTGGGTTTTGGTTTTTTTTTTTCGTGTGTTGTGTTACCAGTGTGTGTGTGTGTTGTGTACCTGTGTGTGTGGTGTACCGTGTGTGTGTTGTGTTTTTGGTACCTGTGTGTTTGGGTGGTGTGTGTGGGTGGTTGGTACGGTACCAGTTGTTGTTGTGTACCGTGTGTGTGTGTTTGTGTACCGTGTGTTCGGTGTGTGTGTGTGTGTACCATGTGGTGTGTGGTTGGTTGTCGGATGTGTGTGTTTGTGTGTCCTGTGTGGTGTTCCAGTGTGGGTCGTGCTGTGTGGTTTTGTACCAGTGTGTGTGTTCTGTGTGTGTGTGTTGTTACCAGTGTGTTGTGTTGTAGTTGTGACAGTTGTGTTGTGGTGTGTGTGTGTCTGTGTGTTACCAGTGTGTGTGTGTGTGTGTTTGTGTGTGTGTGTCGTACAGTGTTGTGTGTATGTTGTTGCGTTGTGTGTGTTACTCCATGTGTGTGGTGTGTACACCCAGTGTGTGTGTGTGTTTTTTGTAACCAGTGTTGTGTGTGTGTGTGTTTTGTGTTTACCCGTGTGTTTTTTGCTGTGGGTTTGTGTACCCGTGTGGGGTTTGTGTGCCTGTTTTTTCACCTTTTGTTTTTCTTTTTTTGATCTTTTTGTTTCCTTTTTTTTCTATTTTGTTTTTGTTGTTGGTCTCCCGGCGAGTTTTTTTTGTATTGTACCTTTCTTAGTTTTTTTTTTTTTATTTTTCCCCATGTTTGTTATTTTTTTGTTATTCCCGTTTTTTTTTCCCCTGTTTCGTTTTTTGTTATTCTAATTGTAAGTTTGTGTTTGTCCCCAGGTAGTGTTTTCTAATTTTTTTTGCACCGGGCTATTTTTTTTATATTTATGTTTTTTATTCTTTTTTTTTCCCCCTTTTTGTTGTTTTAATGTTTTCAGAGCCCCGCTTGTTTTTATCTCTCTAATTTGGTTTTCTTCTTTTTTTTTGTGTACTGTTACCAGTGGTTTGGTGTGTACAACCCAGTGGGGTGTGTGTGTTGTGTGTTACCAGTGTGTCAGTTGTTGTGGTGGTGTGGTGTCAGTGTTGTGTGTGTAGTTGTGTGTGTTGGGTGTGTGGTACGTGTGGTGGTTGTGTGTGTGTGTGTGTGGTGGGTGTAGTCCCATTGGGTGTACAGTGTGTGTGTGTGTGTTTGTACCAAGTGTGTGTGTGTGTGTTGTGGTGTGGTGTTGCCTGTGTGTGGTCCGTGTGTGTGCTGGTTTGTGTGTGTGTGTGGTGTGTGTATACAGTGTGTGTGGGTATGTGGAGTGTGGTGTGTGTGTGTACGTGTGTAAGTGTGAGGTGTGTGTGTGTTGTGTATGTACCAGTGTGTGTGTGGTGTGTGTGTGGTGTTGGGTACCAGTGTGGTGTTGTGTCCCGTGTGTGTGATACCAGTGTTGTTGACAGTGGGTGTACCAGTGTATGTTTGTAAACTGTATGTGGTCTGTGGTGTGGTTGTGTGTGTTGTGTGTGTGTGTGTGTGTTTGGTGTACCATTGACTGTTTGTTTGGTACCAGTGTGTGTGGGTGGGTGTTGTTTGTGTGTTGTGCTGTTTGTGTGTGTGTTGTGGGTGGTGTGTGTGTGGTGTGGTGTGTGTGTTTGTGTCTTGTTTTTTTTTTTTGTTGTCACAGTGTTGTTTTGTCCAGTTTTTTGGTGTGTGTGTGGTTCTGTGTCTCGCCTTTTTTTTGTGGCTGTGTGTTGTGTTTTGTACGTGTGTGTGTACCAGTGTGTGTGTGTACCAGTGTGTGTATCTGTGTGTGTCTCCCTCTCTCCCTCCCTGTCTCCCCCCCCTCTCTCCCCGTCTCCCCCTCTCTCCCTCCCCCCCTCTCTCTGTCTCTGTCCCTCTCACTCTCTCTCTGTCTGTCTCTCTCTCACCCTCTCTCTGTCTGTCTCGTCTCTCCTCTCCCCCTCTCTATCTCCCTCTCTCCCCCTCTCTCTGTCACCCTCTTTCTCTCTACCATACTAACTCCACCCTGCTCTCTCATGTCAGGCATCAATAACCAAACAAACCCTGCTCTCTCTCCCTCGGGGGTCTCTTCTCTGTCAATGCACCGGGGAAAAAAAGTCACAAAAAATCAAACCCCTGATAGATTACCTCCGAGACCCCTCTTTGGCGGCAGATTCTACTGCCCATCTAACCCCCTCTCTCCGTCTCGTTCTCTCTCTTTACCCTTCCCCCCCCCCCTCTCTCTCGACTGCTCTTCCCACCCTCCCGCCCGCTACCTCCCCCAACCCATAGCATATCCGTGCCCCTCTCCACCGTGCCTTCCTGCTTCTCCTCTTTCCCCTCCCTATTTCCTACGCGCCCCAAACGACTCCCCACCTGCACCCACCCGTTCCGCCCGCTGACTGTTCCCCCCGACCACTGAGTCCGCACCTGGCCCGACCTACCCCACCCCGCTTCAGGACCTCCTGCCTCTGCTCTTCCCGCCCGTCTCCCTCACCTGCCCTCTCTCATCCTCTCCCTCGTTCTGCCTCCCCTCATCTACTTCTACTATTCCTCTCTCCCCCACGACTAGTCCACGGCTTCACTCCAATCTCACGCCCCCCCTTGCACCATCATTCGTATTTTCTCTCTCTTTACCCGCACCTACCTTGGTCCCTCTACTCTGTTCCCCTCTTTTCCTTTCTCTCATTCTCTCGGTCCACCATCCCCGCAGATCCTCATCCGCTGAAACTCTCCCACCCCGACCAACCCCGCTCTTCTCAATGTGAAAACTTCATCTTTCTCTGTTCGTCCACGCTATCGGCTACCTACGCGGCGCCTCTCGTCATCTTGATCCGCTTCCCCCCTCTGTCTTCAATCCCTCTGTATCCCCCTCGGTTTACAACACCTCCCTCTTTCAGCGTCCAGCCCCCACTGACGGAGGGGAGTAGGGGTTGCTCTCTCGTTTCTCTCTGTCACCCTCTCTCTCTCTGTCTCTCTCACCCTCTCTCTCTGTCACCCTCTCTCTCTCTCTGTCACCCTCTCTCTCTCTGTCTCTCTCACCCTCACAGAGGGGATTTAGCTACATTTGGCACGCTAGGAGCGTGAGGGACAGTCGGGACCAGGACAGAGAGGGTGAGGGTAATGTCCAGGGAGTAGTGCTCCACTGGACTAGGCCAGATTTCCCCCCAGGTCCAAGATAGATCCCCCGACTCACTGCAGATTGTGTATGCTGCAGGGAAAGGCCTTAGATAGGGACCCTTCCCCAGAAGTGTGTCAGTGAGAGACATCAGCAGCCGAACACCGCACATGAAAGTGAAGGGCGGCCTGCAGCCTATGATCAGAATAAGGCCACATTATCAGAGACTATTTAAACGGAGACTATTAAGCTGGAGGCATCTGCCTATGGATCAACACAGCAGGGGATCTGGTAGATTGCGGTGCGGGACCACGTTGCGGATCCACAGAGTTCCTCACTTGTTGACCTGGTCTGGATTGAGACGAGGGAGGTATTATCCATGTGCACCAATGGCCCAACACACTGGGTAGCGGCTATCCCACACATGCTCTTTGGGGAGGGACTAGTTGTGGACACTATGGGGTTAAGTGCCCAGGCACTCCAGTATTTTGGGGGTTCCACATTGGAGGTGTTATTGTGTGGGTGCAGCCTTGCATGGCCGTGTTATTCTTGTCATGTACTATATGTGTCCAGTAAATACTGTTAGAATATACCTACGTATAATTACTGTGTATATTGGTTCCGGTGAGGGGCTCCTCCCACTACGCTGGGATCCCTCGCCGGTGGAGGCGCTGCACCAAGGCGAACAAGTGATTCCCCAGGCTCCCAGTGGCGGAGGCTCAGACCTTCTGGTAGTCAAATAGGTGACAGCAGCACTGGTAGTTCCCTTAGTTACGGGGACAGTGGGCTACTTACAGTGTCTTGAAGGATGGACATGCCCTCAGGATGGCAGTACGCAGAGGGGAGTGCCCCTGATTGACATCCCAGTGAATCTGCCTTGTTAAGTTCAGAGAAAGCTATGTTTCCCTCTACTACTGCAGCTGTGGAACACATAGCCCAAATTCCGGGACTGGGAATCTCTTCCCACTCTCCGTCGTCAAGAACGGGACTTAACACGGGTCTTCTCGACAGAGCGTCGGCTCCTATGTTCAGGGGGCACGCTTCAACTTTAAGGTGAAGTTGTAGTTGGACAGCGCGGCCAACCAACTGTGACCAGTGGCATCCAATTTGACGGATGTCAGGAAGTAGGTAAGCGGATTGTTGTCCGTCCTTACCTCGAAGAGTACCCCATATAGGTACTTGTGTAACTAGTCTACGACAGCCCACTTCAGGGCTAGAAACTCCAGTTTGAAGACCGGATAATTCTTTTCACTTAAGGTTAGACTGCGATTCACATAGACAACAGACCGGAGTCCCATGGGGTTCCAGTCCATCGAAGCTTCGATCTATGTGCAACACGTATGGTTGATCCGGGTTGGCTTATGCCAACCCTGGGGCCTCTGTTAGCCTTTTCTTCAAGACCACGAAGGCCTCCGCACAGGCAGAAGTCACGGCTTTCTGGCGGGAATCTTCAGGACAGAGCTTCAATAAATTGTTCAGAACTTTGGCAATTCAGAAGTACCCTTCTACGAATCTTCGGTAATAGCCGCAGAATCCGAGAAAGGACCAAAGCTCCATTACATTGTCAGGCCGAGGTCAGTTCACCACTGCTTCCACCTTGGTAGGGTACGTTGCCACTCCGGCGGTGGAGACAACATGACCCACATATGTTACGGATGTCCGACAGAATTTGCACTCGTCTAAGGACAACTTCAGACCTTCCTTCTGCAATCGGTCCAAGACCTTCAGGAGGCGCTCCTCGTGCTCTTCCAACGTCTGACTGAAGACGATAATATCATCCAGGTAGACCAGACACTCTTTGGGGTTCATATCCCGATGGTTTTCTCCATCAACCGCTGGGATATGGCAGGGGCTCCGCAAATGCATTGAGGCATCCGGGTGAACTGGTAAAACCCTAACGGGCAGACAAATGTCATCTTCTCTTGATCATCGGGGCTTATAGGAACTTGATAGTATCCCGAACGCAGATCCAGTACACTGAACCATTGGCTGCCTGACAGGACCCTGAGGATCTCCTCAATTCGGGGTAGTGTGTACTGGTCAGGAACTGTGCGATGGTTTAGGGTGCGATAGTCCACACATAGGAGCACAGACCCATTCTTATTCCGCACCACCATGATGGGAAAGGTGTAGGGGCTGCGAGACTCAATCACGATGCCAGCGGTCTTCATCTCTTTCAGGATATCCCTAACATCATCCACATCTCTGGGAGCTATACGTCTGGGCGGGGTGGAATAACTCAGCCTGATGGTGTGCTGTGCGCTTTTGCTGCAACCCACATCCATTTCACTGGTGGTGAATACTTCCTTGCATTCAGTCAACTTGTCCTCAAGCCGCTTCTTCCATTCTGGGGGCAAGGGCGATTCTTCCAAAGTCAAAGGTTAATTCAGATGAGGCTTCTCGCACGGAGGCAGTATTTACGTGAACCAAAGGTTCCACGAGTGACCGGGTATATTTAACAGGTATCCAGGTGCACAGGATGAGGCGACATATTTTGGATGGATACTACAAAGCGCCAGGGAAGCGTAGATTTCCACTCCTTCACTTCGGATACTAACTTCCATCCCCTTATCTGGTCATCTGCGGCCGTAGTTTCCAGGGAGAAGTACCAGTCTCTCTCATCATAAGCAGGGTAGTTGAGCGTAGCTCTCACATGTTTTACTCCCCTTGGCGGAATCTCTGTCAATCCCTTCTCGAGGTTGTAAATCTGTCCAAACCGTTCCTGCATAGAGATTCGGTAACACTTCCTTGAGGGCGGGATGGATCCAAAGAGAAGACAATTGTAGTTCTCCAGCTTCTTTAAGGAACGGCATGATCAAGAATCGCACCACATCCGCATTGGTTCCTAATATGATGGGGGAATTCGGATGCTCTCTTGGTTCAGGACACACCAGCACTTCTACTTCTATGGGGTGGGTCCTATTTGTATTGAGTTGCGGTATGTCCATTCTCACTCGGATCACTCCGTCTATGGGATTGTCTTGACTGCTGAGGCCCCACAACACCATCTTCTCCGCCGATTGCAGATGTTGGGGGTGAAGATCATAGAAGGACCGGTAGACTATCGTTACTTGTGAACCAGTGTCTAACAGGGCAGAGGCATAGATTCTCTCAATCAGGACCTGTACTATAGCCGTGGGACCCACTCTACTACAGGCCTCCCGTTCAGGACTCCCCGTAGGGGTGTTTTCTGTAGAGATGGACGGCCATTCTTCCAAGTGTGTGACGAATGGCTGGGCCAAAGGGGTGGGATTTGCCGACTGCTTGCAGTCCCTGGCTATGTGGCCTTCCTTATCAGAGGTATAGCAGCTTATACCTCTGGCCGCGCCTGAGCTGGATGCAGTGACTGGTTTCCAGGGCATCTTGGGGGTGGAGACAGGGGGCTCCTGAAGAAGGCTATCTTCGGAACCCTCCGTCTCGTTAAGAATTCTGGGACGGGGTCCCCTTTGGTTCTCCTTTGCGCAACTCCTTAGGCTACGGCCCCAATGCCTGCACTGCTAGATCTAAAAGGCGGGCGTCGGTTAACCCCGGCAACGGGCCCAAGGTTGAGCACACATCATACGGGATCTTCCCGATGGCGACCACATGGCGAGGAGGTGCCCTGCATTCCAGAGCCCACTCACGGACCTACTGTTTGGACGGTAGGAACATGATCCCTTACTTAATTAGGTTTTCTTTATTTTAGATCGGGCACCCCAGGTCTGAATCCTCAGCAGCGCCTCCAAATGTAACAGGTATTCCCCCTACCCTGACGGAATCAGCCGCTACTACAGTACTGGTGCTACCTGTTGGATGTACAGAAGGTCTGGGCCTCCGCTCAGAGGGAGCCTTGGGTGAATGTGTGTTCTGTATATTTCTATATGATGCAACGCCTTCACCTATGAGGATCCTGGGGAAATAGGATTGACTCCTCATAGGACTCGTATACCTAGGGTATACTCAAATAACACATTCACAATAAATAAAATATAACTCCTTTACTGTGGCCCCACAGAAAGCATAATATGACACAATACAACCAAGGCACAATATTATAATAGAAACAACAATAGTCCCGGGGTAGCTATCCCCAAATAGTACCAAGTGTGCTCGGGAACCTGTGACCCAGTGTTCTGCGATCAATCCATCCCAATGTGTGTGAGGGCAGCGCTACCCTCTCCCTGTCGGTGGCGCACTTTACCTTCCTAGCTTAAGGTCCTGCCAGGCCACACTTCCTGTAGGACCAAGCGTCGCAACCGTGTCCCACGTTGCAAGGTCTTTAACACAAGCTCCTCACAGCTTACGGTCCAGGTTATGTCTATCACGCAGGCCGCAATGGGAAGCCTCCCACTCCGGTCTGCTCCGAGGGTTCCGCTGCGCTCTCTCTCTAACAGGAGCTCCCTATCTTAAACAAAAGCCCTACACACATCATTTTGCTTACCTACTATAATAGGTAATATAGGCAGTAACATCCTGTTGCTATACAATTTGTGTTCGAGTAATTAATCTGGCTTCCAACTCTCTGAGTTCAAGGAACAAAATCAATGAGAGTTGGGGGTTGTGAGCCAAGAGAACCGCATTTAAGTGAAAATTTAATGATTTTTATCAATGGGACCCCATTAAGCGAGACTGACTTAATACAGTGTTGGACTCAGGTATCCAGAGCCCTCGCGCACACAGACAGGATCAGCCATCCACTCAGTCACACATATATACATAGAGGTAAAAATAACAACACAAAAGACACAGCGCACCAGAAGTCAATGGCAAGTAGTGTAATATAAAAAACACAGTCAAATATCATAGACCAGGGGCAGGCAACCAGCGGCTCTTTCCGCACCTACTTACGCCATCTGCAAGTTGCCGACCTCCAGCTGCTGCCTCAATCCCTCATTATCCTGGCCATGGCTCCGGGGGGTTGGGGTCAGCAATGGTCGGGCCTCTTGTTGCCGCCGAACCTGGCGTCTCCCCAGCTGCTTGCTTGCCTCTCTCCTGTACTGTCCCACTGGCAGGATAGTGAGGGAGAGAGGCAGCAGCTGGGGGTCAGCAACCTGCAGAGATCAGTCCCCCCACCCCCCTGCCAGGACAGTGTGCAATGTAAGTGTATGTGTTTGTGTGTGTATATATATATATATATATTTGGGGGGGGGTTGTGTAGGGTTTTTTGGGGGGGGAGGGTAGTGTATGTATTGTGTATTTGTAAATGACATTGTTTTGCACAGAAAAACAATGAAAAAAAACTAAATAAAAAGGGACTTATTGTGAAATGCAATTTATTCCCCCACATATTTTGTTGTATGTTATTGCCTAAACAGTACAGTATATACAGTATATGTGATTGTGGGGGTGTAATATTCATGTACGTGTTGCAGCCCTCGGAATATTTTGGAGGTTGCAGATCCCTGGCATACTTTTTTTTTTTTTTTTAAAAGGAACGTAGGCTCCACGATGTCACAGCGAGAACCGGAAAGGTCCGTTGGTGTGATTCTGCTAGGACCCGGTGCACTAGGTCCCCAAACTCACAGCACTTGCATCAATGGAAGCCACACAGCCACACAGCTCAACAGCTGATCCACCGACTCACGTCTGCACGCGATGTCGCATGGATGCTCCTGCGTGGTGAAGTAATGGCATAAAGTGATGAAACCTCATCGCGTTTCGCACATACGTTCATCAGGGGGTAACCATATATACGTGGGGGTGGACACATTTGCCGTTTCTCATCATATCTTTATTTCGAGGGGTATTTATATCATATGTACACATGTTGCAAATTCATTGCAATGGCTCAATATTCTCTCCATTTTCTTTCCCATCTATCGCATAATTATTCAATACATCGATTTTGTAATTTTCAATTCTTAATTTACCTTAAATCTGTATGTTCGTCATTTCAGTGCTTAATTTTCTCCAGTATATGATTGCACGGTCTGTGTATGCTGTTGCTTAGCAACAGTGGGTATATAAACTTGCGTTTCAGCTCAACCAATCAACCTGTGAAGTCGCGTCAGTGACGAAACGAGTAGGGTTACGTGCACTAACGCCCTCAACGACACGGGACGATCGCATCACGCTGATAAACATTGAATGACCGGTGGCTAATCTTATTTTGGGAGACTGAACAAAATTGTATGTATGTCTTTATTTATATAGCGTCATTAATGTACAAAGCGCTTCACAGCGGTAATACACGTGACAATCATATAAATAGCAAATAATACAAATAACAGATCGTGGGAATAAGTGCTTGACATAAAAGTAACACTTAGGAAAAGGAGTCCCTGCTCCGAAGAGCTTACAATCTACTATCAGGTCTATCCATTGGCAGCTGGAGCGTTGGTGTGTCTGTTTGGATTCCCCTCATCCACTCCGTGAGCTGGGGGCGCTGCCCTTTAGAGTGGTTACTCTTCCATGCGCTAATTATTCCTTCCCGTGAGTGAAAGTCCATGTGGCATTTTATTTTAGTCAACCTTTCCTTTACGGAGTTACACTATGGAGCTTGACACACACAGAATATGTGTATATACACAATAAACACACAGAAACTGACACATTGCATTCACATTCACCAACTAACATGGCTGTCGGTCTACCCAGTATATTTTTCAATCCCAGTCCTTCCGCACCTTGACTGCCATAGGGGATTTCCCAGGCAACCAGTCATTCGGAACTTATCTCCTACCAGAGTGACAGGTCTGCACCCATGTTTATCAGAGGTTCTTAAACCGTGGTCCTCAAGATTAATTTTGGCCAACTCACATCTACTTGATTAAATAAAGTTTTTTTACCATTGAATCCCCAACGCTTTCTGTAGAGATTGCGGGTACATCCATCATGTATTTCACTTAGAAATACTCTTCAGTATTCCATTTATAAAGCAGCAATCCACCATTAAAAAGGTGAAGACATTTAGTAATGCCACCCTCTTAAACGTGTAGTCGGTCAAAAAGACAACCTTTTGTGAACAATGCAACAATGGGGCTGGCTTCCTTAAACAAATCTAACTAAGAAGTTGAGGATTTGGTTTCAATAAAATCAATATTTATAAAGATCAGCTGGTAAGAAACTGCCACCATGGAAACCTAAAATGACCACTGGTGCTCACACACAAGATGGAATGCAGCTCCGAGGAGTGATCAAGAAGGTGCAGGAGAGAGCATATATCTTAGTGCTAGAAAAAAGGGTAATTCTCCAATACTGTACATTGGGGATCTCAGGGCAAATACAGAAAGGGAATAAAGCTGTAGCTGGGCCCACCACCTTTAGGGACTGCCCCCCCATGCTCATTTTGGCAGCCAGAACAATGTTTTGGCATTTCTAAAGGCCCCTCACTCTCCACACCCTCCCCCCCCCCCCCTACTTGTGGTGCAGGGGCCTTGGGTGGGCTTCCTCCTCCACTCTAAGTGGTCTTAACACAGAAGTTAGACCCCACCGGAAGTTGGGCCCAACTTCTGTAATCACTGCCTGGGTGGTCTCCCTCCACCCCCGCCGTATAATGCCCCACTCCACATGAAGAGGCCCGGTGGGGGAGGTTTTTGGCTTCTCTCTTCCCCCCCCCTCCCCCCTACTTGCACTGTTCCTACCTCCACCCCTGCATAGGGCAATCCTACATATGAAATAAACCAAAATGCTCAGGTTGCACTGCAGATATGAGAATGGGTAGAATAGATGGGCGTATCTAGCTTTCATTTCCATGTTAGGTTTCCAAATAAGATCATATGTTGCTACAAACTAGGATGTGGTTGTAAAGAGCAAGATTCACACTTTATGCCTTAATATTCTGTGCAGGTGTGAGCTGATTAAATAAGGAGTATGGTAGAGATTTATTGAACCCGGAGGTGTTATATCGGGAGACATCTAGACAATTTCATGTTAAGCCTCATTCATGGAGTGAGAAACTGGATACAAATGCCATCCCAACTCCTCTGGTTAAACCCAATACAGAATGCCCAATAACAAAAATAAAACGTTTATTTGTTCTTCCCTCACAATTCAAAATAAATGATGCAAACAAATGATAAAACCATCTTGTTACAAAGGAACGCCAACTTATCCAGTTCTGCCAGAGGGGCCCGCCAGGCATCGCAAACGTCAGTAAAACGGTGAAACAAAAAAGCAGAATGTAACTATCCTTAGACCTCCAACACACAACCTTTCATGTAGAACAGGGGTAGGCAACTCCAGTCCTCAACCAACAGTTTAGGTTTTAAGAATCTCTGCTTCAGCACAGGTGACTCAGTGGCACATCAAGAACAGAGTAACTGATTTAGCCACCTGTGCTGAAGCAGGGATATCCACAACACCTGACCTGTTGGTGCCCCTCGAGGACTGGAGTTGGCCACTCCTTATGTAGGAGATCTGCACTTAACCCCCGTCCCTGACAGAGCGGTCATTCTTCCTGGTAGTGACAGGGGTTGAAACCCACTGCGCGAAGTGGAAAGACAACAGCACATACTCTGGGCTGTCCCGCACCCAACGCACAGTCCTCAGGATCCATAGTTTGCTTCATCAAAGGCTTTCCTGGCACGCTTCAGCTCCTCGTTCATAGTCAGAAGGTCCTTCACTCTGGCAAACTTGCGGGGGTCCTTCCGTATCAAGAAGACAATGTCTTCCACCTGCACCCGGCCCTGGCGCCCAATAGACATCGCCTTGTGAGTCTATAGGAAAGAGAAGACGTGTTCATTTATGTGATGTGTGCCTCACACCTCGCTAATGTTATGAACGGCACAAAAGAAAAAAATCCTAGAGAAGATATTACAAAATAACGTTCAGTAATGCGCGCTGGTCGTTTAGAACACGCCAACGCCATTTACTGAACGGAGTTAAATCACGTTACTGAGCAACACGCATACTAGAGTGATTAAGTAAAATGACTCCATATATAAAAAAGGTGCAAACTGCTAACTTACTGTAACGATATATAAAAATACAACTTATCCATGAAAATAAATTGTACACTTTTCTTTAAAACCGCGATCCTCCCCCAAAATAAGCCAAACTCATAACATGACAGATCAGCACAACATCAACTTTTCATTTGGTCAAAGGCCGAGTTTTTGTGCCGGGTTTTCACCAGTTCAATATTACACGGGCATCAGCTGTAACCATGACAACATCTTGTATTAATGTGTGAATGGCAGTGGCCATTGTAAACTCCCAGGGAGGCCATTTCCCAGCAACTCCCAGCTCCAGAACGGAAACTGAATTTAAAGAAGAGCAAGGTTGCTAAAAACAGCAGCAAAAGGTAACATTTTATGTTAGTGTGTTTTGCCGCTTTAAATACAGGGGGCGCTGCGTACCTCTTAGGTAGACATTTTAGAAAAAAAGTATTTTTTTTTTTTTTTTTACAAAAGTCCACACTAGAGCCCACTGATCTAACCCTTCTCAGGTACCAATCAACTAGCATAGTATATATTTTATCCCAGATGTGCACCGTACTGTAGGCCAGGGGTGCGAAACTTTTCAGTTTGTGCCCCCAGTTTGCGCTCACCCTTGCCTGCACCCCCCCGTCCCCCCGCTTGCCTGCCCTCCGGCTCCACGTGTCATGTGACGCGTTGCCATTTGACACCGTGTTGTCATGGCGACGCGTCACCAAAGAGCCGGCTGAGCAGGCAAGGGAAGTTGCAGAGGCCTCACGCCTCCACCGGTGTTTAATTTACATGCCCAAGGGAAGAGCGCTTGGCCTCTGCAACCGCCGCGCACCCCCCCTCCCCAGGAAAATCCTGCGCCCCCCCCGTCTGCACATCCCTGTTATTGGCAAACAATTAGCGAGGGTTTTAACTTTAACCTGGCTTATCTCAGGTACCACACAAGCCTCCAATTGTGTTAGGTTTTTAACATCCTGCAATGGACACATCATAAAGTTTTGGTAACCGTTCTGGTCCTGGAAGAGTGACCTTGCACTGCAGGTGGAGACTGTTTCTCTATAGATGTAACATAATCATTCAAAAACCTCACAGGTTTCTGTTCCAAATCTCTCCCCTGTCCCCTCATCAGAAAAGACGACCTGTGAGGTCTTATAAACCCGTGCAACGGTCATTTTATCTGGAAAACCTCCCCACCAAAACGATATCACATCAATTGGCCAGAGAGTGACAGCTGTCTCGCTGGCTCCTCGGCACTGAACAAGTTACAGGAGATGGGTTCTTCCTGTGTACAGGCTTTATATAGCTAAACTAAGAACAAACACCGAATTCAAAGATTAAAAATCAGCTAAAGAACCATCTGGGAAACCCCATGATACCCTGGCCTGCGACTTTCCCAGGCTCTGCAGGCGGCTTTCCCAGGGTCTGCAGGCGGCTTTCCCAGGGTCTGCAGGCGGCTTTCCCAGGGTCTGCAGGCGGCTGCAGGCGGCTGGTACGGTTCATGGAAAGCATTAGATAAAGTACAATGATTAGCGCAGAAGCCCGTTTGTTAAACCAGCATGTACCCCGTGTTACATATGAAATAGGGCCAAAAAGTGAACTTAGACGTACGCACATATACACAATCCCCGCTTAAAAAAGGTGCACTACAACGTAGCACAATATATTGTGAGACATGCAACACCTTCTCTAGCACATAACTAATATTTAATAATGTGTTTAAGAGCCTGCCACACAGGCCAATGCACAGTACTACTAGCTTTTATTAGCTTCCCGTGAATTACTCAGGAAATCATGCTGTCGTCATCAAGACTTTAATAGAAAATGGGGGTTTTTGTTGGCAAGAAAACTATGGGAGCATGTCACAATGAAGGATGATCAGGGTTAAGAAGTTTAGTTGTGAGCCGAATAATTTCATCTTTGCAATGTTTATTTTGCAACATTTAATTTTCGGGCAAAAATAAATAAATAAAAAACTAACACCACGACTTTTACACCCAGCCGCTCCCCTATAAACAGAAGGCGGAAAGATCATGGCATGTGTTGGGTTAGGTTTCCAATGCGGTGACTTCCGTGCTGAAAGGGACACCCCATGGTGATACGAGACCGTTTGCTGCGTTTACTCACCATCTCCGTTACGAATTCTATGACGAGGTCTTCCAGGATATCCACCGACTCAGTGTAAGGGTTCTGATCGTCTCCAAACCCGTACATCATGCACCTCACTGACGGGGCAAGAGGAGATGATTATTATTAGTGTGCGCTTGTGTTGTGCCAAAATCCAATTCGGCGACTACAATGTACAAGCAGTACCGTTCATTTACATATTACAACGTATATGTCAGACACCAAAAAATGGTCTGCACTGCGCAGTGGGACATTGGCCTCTTTCTGCACGATCGGCCAGCAACGAGTTTGCCAAAAAAGGGCAAAGACAAGAAGTTATCACACAGGGACACAACATGTATAGAGGAGTCATGTGATAAGACAACAGAAATACACCTAATTAAATGTCCGCCGGACAGAACAAGTGCGGACACGCTGGTGGCCTTTGTGACATTGTGTGGGCCATATGTATATCTTTATGTAGCGCCGTCCAGGTACATAGCGGGTCACAGCAGTGATACACGTGACAATCTTATAACACAGTGGGAAGAAGCGCTTCAGACATAAAACATTAGGAAAAAGTGTTGAACATCAGCCAGCGGAACTGCCCATATGCTGTGGGAAAGAGGTGTGTTTTAAAGGTGGATAGAGAGGGTGCTAGTCTGGTATTGAGGGGAAGGGCTTTCCAGAGGTGCGGGGCAGTCAGTGAGAAAGGATTAAGGCGGGAGAGGGCTTATAGATACAAAAAGGAGCCTTGAGCAGAACCCAAGGGTCGGGATGGTGCATAGTGAGAGATTAGAGCTGAGATGAAAGGAGGAGCAGAAGAGTGTAAAGCCTCTTTTCTAGGGCAGACTGTTCGACACTCAGGGAGCTTAGAAAATGGATGAGGAGGTAGCGCACGAGTGCGCAAAATTTTTAACTTGCGCCCCCTCTGCCTGCTTACCTCCTGCCTCCTCTCCTCCGGCGGCAAACGACGTCACGTGACCCCGCCGCCGGATACCATGGCGACGCATCGCCGGAGATCAGGTAAGTGAAGCTGCAAAGGCCCTCCACCCCGGCACTTAATTTAAGTGCCTTTAGGGACAGTGCGGGACCTCTGTACCTGCCACGCCCTCCCTTGAAATTCTCGCCCCCCCCCACTTTGCGCATCCCTGAGGTAAAGGATCTGATCATTCATTCCTGACATCTTGGGGCAAGTGACAACCCTGCAATCGCAACACAAGTGATCATGTGGTTGCGACGTAGGAAGGTCCAAGCCACATGCATCTCCACGTTTCTTCCAGCAGCCAATCTGCATGGGGATATGGAGAGGTGAAAGCCTTCTCATGCACAAGTCGGATTATGCATATGGACATGGTAGGAGAGGCCGATAAAGTACTATTGGGTGCAGTAGGTGAGCAGCTAGTTAGGAAAGAAGAGAACTGGCGCTTGTGGGAAGGCTGTTGTAGCGTTTCCCCAAGGGACAGAACCTTCAACCGAGACCTGAAGACATGGCGGCTGATGAATAATGAGTTAAAGAAACCATAACACGAAGCGAATATACTCTCAATGAGCAAGCGACAGAGACAGAGGCCATATTGCAAAGTCATAAATTACTATCCTGTCGGAGAGCCAATGAAGTAGAAGACATGGAGAGGACATTTACCTGGTGAACACACAGCGACAGACAACATGGAGCAGCCAGAGGAAAGCAAACCCCACCCAAGTATCAAACATTATACGGGCAGGGTCACAGATAATCCACAGCACATCCAATAGGAAAACACAAAGAGGTTTCATCCTTGAGTTTATTTAGACATGCAGCACTGTGAGGCCCGGTGAATTGTGTCTTTGTCTGCACCCCCAAGTCTCTGCTCACCGTCTCTACAAACTACATTTAATAAATATTTTACCACACTCAAAAAGGAAAAATAAACATAAAACGTGTTTAAAAAAAAAAAAAAGACCCAGAACAATAAGCACCACATCATCAATCCCCCAGATCTAACCACGTCATTGGGATTAGGCCTAGTACTAACTGGCACATGAAGGGACTACACCGCTTTCACTTGACACAAAAATGGCCATTTTAAAGCCAACTTCTCAAACTTACACTCTTTGGAGAAAAGCCTCTTCCTTCTCCCCTGTCCTCCTTCAGCTCCCCCGGATGTGTCGTCGTTCTCTTCCTCAAACTAGCTCACCGATGTCAAGGGGGAGAAGAGGAAAAGCAACGTTATTATTAATACGTTCCTACGCAGCACCAGCGATGTGTAAAGGGTTCGAATGGACAACCGATTGATTTTTTTTTTTTTTTCAATGCCAAGTGCCTGAGACGAACTAAAATACCAATAAGAAGCCGTCATGTGGTCGCAAACACACTTTAAAGACAATCATATTACCCCCTGGACACTCCTATATACACAAGGAAAAAAGCATTAGGATTGCATGCATGGTTTCCATTACTTTTGACAAATAATTACATATTTTGTGAATGAACGGCAGTTTTAAAGAGGGAATAACATCGCGAATATTTAAACAACTAATTAGCTTCCTATGAAGGCCCCAATCACCCCATCCCTCCGGTCTCCTTACTGTCTAGGCCGCTTTTCCCATCAAGAGAGTAAACCCCTCCATGTCTCTACTGTTTATTTTCACACCAAGCTACCGGTTTCTAGCTCGTCTTCTCACACTTCCTGTCCACATCCATTGTAACCGGATATCCCCCTTACGTACACTGTATATTATATTTCTGCCATACCCAGTAAAGGACCCTGCGGTGTGGGAAAGCTTGTAACATATCAACTACTTGTTGGTCCAATAAAAGGTATCATACCCCCCCCCCCCCCCACCATCTCCCTCCTTTGTCTTAAATCATAGGTGGAAAGGAGTATAATCTTCCCCCCCCCCCCCCCTCCCTCCTTGTTACTACAATACTCAAATCGTGGAAGGATAATCTCTCTCCCCCCCCCCCCCCCCATCTCCCTCCTTTGTTACTACAATCATCGCTGAAGGAGTAATCCCCCCTAGGGATCAGGAGCAGCAAACCGGGTAGTTCAATGGGAAAATAATATGGTCGCCGAAGTCAGGATTTGAGAGATTACATGGCGGCTTTCTTAGTGTCCATGTTTGTAGTCTACGTCCCTATTTCTAATTTTGTTTCCGTCAACCTGCACGCTATTTTTTAAATCTCCAGCACCGGGGGCCGAAGATCAGCTCCAGGGGACCCGGGGTTCAAGTAAGATCAAACATATATTGGATATAAAGAGAAAGGTTCCCAAGCGGGACTGCTGCTTTAAAGTGAAACTTCCTGTAAAAAGTTAAAGCAGGGAGATGCAGGCGTCACTTCCTGGGCTGTAACCCTCCCGTGTCACGTGGGCCAATAGGAAGCCGCAGAGGATTACGTTGAGGCTTTACAGTGGCCCATGTGACGCAGGAGAATTAACCGCTATTATATATCATGGGTTCTGGCAGCCTGGGTGACCCATAACGTATTAACTACACCCTTCCCAACCCCCTCCCACCCCCCAAAAAAAATGCTTGTTCTCAGGGGAGATCACGTTGCACGGTCCCATGGCAATCAGGACATAATCTTCCTACCACCCCCCTCCCCCAAACCTAATCATTCCATCTTTATTTATATAGTGCCGTCCAGGTACATAGCGCCCCAAAGCGCTTACAGTCTAAGGCTGAGATTATAGTGCTCACGACAGGTGAACTCAGCTTCCAGCGATTGAGGCGTGGTGGAGGCGTCACCAGGCTGGTTCGCTCTCATTGGTTGAACCGCTCACGTGACACCGCGCAAAAAGACAACATAATTTGTCTTTTCGAAAAACTGCCGCGCGGTCGCTCTGCATCGCCAACGCGGTCACGCGCACTATGGGTGGCCTCATAGGGAAGAAGTTTGTTGTTCTCACCACGCGCGCCGTTGCAAGAACTATAATCTCAGCCGAAGTGGTGAGAAATGACAGTGTCTGTAGAAGGGCGTTATGGTAAATGCATCTGCAAGGGGCCACATCCGTGCATATCAGACACTTACTATACTACGCTCTTAAAAAATGAATTTAACTTGGTGAAATTCGCTTGCTTAGAAAAATTAACTATCCCCCAAAGTAATGGACTTGCTTACTTGTATCTTGGGAACACTGGAATTAAACATTCAGCTGTCAACTGAATAAATGTTTATCGGTTTGACCAATGACGGAAACAAAATTACTTTGCTAACAAAGCTATGCAAACAAGTAATACGACTGGCAAACGGTCTTATCACCAGAAGAAACTTAAAACCCCAAAGAATTTGTTTAAACATAATGTTTGTTAATATTTCCATTAAAAAAAAGGGGTATCTGCTTAATTTAACACTGCACTGTTCTCAGGTCACTTTGGTCCTTGGATGTCTTATTTTATGTGAAAGAGCAGAAACCTTTCATCAGCCCGACCTGAAAAGGACCCTGTGAGGTTGGAAAGCTTGTACAGTGGAAATAAATTACTCTTGGTCCTAGGAAGGGCTAACATTGTTTAACAAATGATAATGTATATATTTATAATATAGCACATCCAGGTATATAGCGCTTTACAATACACACCATAACTGGAATACAGTAATATTTCCCCTATATAGCACACAGTCCTACAACAAACTCTTTCACACGTTTTGGATAAACTCTTCACATATATAAATGTAGATTACATATATTCGTTCTATTTCTTTTTACATTTTATTTCTCTACTCTAATAGTTTATATTTGTACTGTCTAATGAGACATTGAGTGATAGAGAGCTCTCGCTTTTCATATACTGTATTTACCATTGAAGGTATTCCTTTGTAACGCACATTTCTTTTATAGCTCTGGCAGTGTACTCAGCGATGCACATTAACATTGGTAGGCACAATGAGCCCTGCCCCACAGAGATTACAATCTAATGTTGGTGCCTGAAGCACAGGGAGACTTGCACAAGGTCTGAGAGAAAAGACTCCAGGATTTGAACCTCAGTCTCTCCTGTCAGTGCCAGTTTCTCCCCCCCCCTGCAGTGTGACTGCAGTCAGTGCCAGTCCCCCCCCCCCCTGCAGTGTGACTGCAGTCAGTGCCAGTCTCTCCCCCCCCCTGCAGTGTGACTGCAGTCAGTGCCAGTCTCTCCCCCCCCTGCAGTGTGACTGCAGTCAGTGCCAGTCTCTCTCTCTCCCCCCCCCGGGCGAGTGACCGCATAGTCATGCCGTCTCTTCCCCCCCTGCTATGTGCTGCACGGCTCAAGCTGCCAGTCTCCTCCCTCCCCTGGCAGGGTGACTGTCCGTCAGTGCCCAGTCGCTCTCCCTCCCTTCATGCTGACTGCAGTCAGCTGCCTCCTCTGCCCGCCCCGGCAGTGTGACTCGCAGTCATGCCCAGTCTTCCATCGCCCTGCAGTGTGACGCAGTCAGTGCCAGCTCTCCCCCCCTGCCAGGGTGACTTCAGTCAGTGCCAGTCTCCCCCCCATGCAGTGTGATCTAGCAGTCCCCGTGGACTCAGTCATCCGCTCCCCCCTGCAGTGTATGGGGACTGACAATATTCAGTGTCTCAGCTCTCTACCCCCCCTGGCACATGTGCTGGCAAGTCAGGCAAGGCTCTCCCCCCTCCTGCAGTGTGACTGGCAGTCATGCCAGTCTCTCCCCCCCTGCATGTGACTGCATCAGTGCCATCTCCTCCCCCCCTCGGCAGTGTGGACTGCAGTCAGGGCCAGTCTCTCCCCCCCCTGCAGTGGTCGACAGTGCCGTCATGCCTACGTCTCTCCTCCCCCCTGCAGTGTGACTGCAGTCAGTGCCAGTCTCTCCCCCCTCCTCAGTGTGACTGCAGTCAGTGCCATCGCTCCCCCTCCTGCATGTGACTGACTAGTGCACAGGTCGTGCCAGTACTCTCTCTCCCCCCCTGCAGTTGACTGCATCAGTGCCAGTCCTCTCCCCTCCCCTCCCCCGCCCTCGCAGTGTGACGGCAGTCCATTGCAAGTCTCCCCCCCTCCTGCAGGTGATTTTCGCATCAGTGCCAGTCCTCTCCCCCCCTAGTGTGACTGCCAGTCATTCCAGTCTCTCCCCCCCCTGCAGTGGACTGCAGTCAGAGCCAGTCTCTCCCCCCCTGCAGTGTGACTGCAGTGCTGCAGTCATGCCAGTCTCCCCCCAGGTGTGCCAGTCCCCCCCTGCATTTCCTTGCGTCATGCCTTCCTATCCAGGACACTCACTCGGCGGGTCTTCATCCTCCCAAAAAAACCGCACGCCATCGTTGGCTCCGTCTCCTCTCTGTGTGTCCCCCGGTAGGGGGGTCTTTAATAAACATGACGATGGAGCTAGGTACGAAAAAAGAGTGGCGGCCGTTGTGTCGTGCCGTTGCTTGCGGTCCAGCCTCGTTCTTCGCCACTCCTTCCAATCAGGTTACTGAATTAGTGACGAGCGTCACGGCGGAATATTTAAATTCCAAGGGAATGGCTCAATCTTTGATTTAAACTAGAAGTTACCATGTCAGTGAGCGGGGACTGTCTCCTTAAGAAGTGATGTTACTAAATTTATCCATGAGCGTGGAATCGCTCTCCAGAAAAGGGAGTTACTGAATCAGTGAGGGGACCGAGAAGGGGTGACATGTACAGCGAAATGCTCAGAAAGGGAGTTACACTGTATGCAGTGAGCGGGGAAATGTCCTCCAAGAGAAGGGAGTTAACATCGTTATCAGTGAGGTGTGATGGCCCAGAAAGGGAGTTCCACATGTAATCATGAGCTGGATTGTCTCCAGAGAAAGGGAGTTACATGTATCAGTGAGCGGGGAATGTCCTCCAATAGCAAGGGAGTTACATTTCATGGAAGGGTGGAAAATGTCTCCAGAGAGAAAGGATTGTAAGGTATCAGTCCAAGGAGCGTCGGAAATGTCTCCCCATAGAAAGGGAGTTACATGTATCAGTGAGGGTGGAATGTCTCCAGAGAAAGGGAGTTAACGATTTTGCAGTGACGGAATGTCTCCAGATAAAAGGGGTTACATTGTACAGTGAGCGGGAATGTCCCTCCACAGAAGGAAAGGGAGTTTAAAACACAATTAAGCACTGGAAAGTGGATTGCTTTTGTTCTTTCCTTAGCATTATTTTGTATAAATAACATGAGACCAGTTTTAGTGAAGCTGATGTGGAATTATGAGATGTTTTGATTTACGAATGATCCATTTGATTGTAACTGCTACGCGTAAATACTGTTCTCTGCGGCAATAATCAAATGCTGAAAATTACTTAGAATTGCACAATTACAAGTACACATATCAAGCCCTGTATAATATATACTACTGTATAATGCCTATTTCTTCATTCGCGCACAGTTGTATAATCTGTATAGTTGTACATATATTTATGTAACTACTTTCAAAACCACTCCCTCTATTATTATTCGGTGTATTTTTAAAGTGTTTTGTCCTTATTCACTCCAGGAATATATAAAGTTATGTATGGATATATGTATAGGCGACTGTAAAACAGAACTTGCCAACCAAGCCGCGTCTCACTTCCGCCAACCAGCCCTGTGTTTGGAATGCAGTGACGTAGCACGTTACGTGGTGAGTTGTTGCCAGCGACCGTTAACAGCCGCGTTGCGCGCCGGATTTGAAATCGCAGTGACGCGGAGGAGTAAACAGACAGCGCCCGCGGGTGAGAGGGGCACAGAGCCCGGGGGGTGAAGGGCACAGAGCCCGGGGCTGAGAGGCAGAGCCCGGGGGGGTGAGGGGCACATCCTGGGTGGCATGGGCACATCCCGGGTGGTGAGGGGCACGTCCCGGGGGGTGAGGGGCACAGAGCCCGGGGGTGAGGGGCACAGAGCCCGGGGGGGGAGGGGCACATCCTGGGGGGGAGGGGGGCACACACCCCGGGGAGTATGTATTGGCCATAACTGTATGAATGTAGAATTAGATGGATAGTAATGTACTTAAAAGGCCCAGGGCAATAATTTTTATTATAGACTAAACAGGGAGGGCGGGGGGTGTTATTGAAACGCTGCCTCGTGATTAGTAAAAATTCTGGGCATTACTGGACATTGCGATAATAATACATGGTGTATTGCACCACCCAGACACTAGTGGGTGTAGATCAGGGTATAATAATCAATGTACGTTGTTTTTCAAATATCACTGCCCATGTTTGACCTCCTTGGGCGTGTGTGTATTTGTTTTATACGTATGTTTACCCCCGCTTCAGCTTTACTATAGAACAATGAAACTGGTGCTGCAAAGGGCGTATAACTTAATACATAGTAGACAGACAGAGCCCCTGTAGATAGCACTCTGTTTCTGTATGAATTGGTGATTTGTTTAAAATAACTTTATTAATTGACAATATCGTTAAAATATTGGGGTTTAAAACAATGATTAAATGATGCCACTACTATGTGTGTGTATTTGTGTTAGGGGTTATGTTTGCCCGCTTAGTGATGTTGTGTACCTTTTTACATTCAGCCCTGCAAAATTAACGAGGAATGTTCTTGCTAATTAAGGGCTCATATGGTCCCAAAAATCGGGGAACCAAGGGCAATACAATCTAGTTTTCTTTTTCATAAAAGGATGATCTTTTGTTGGAGAAAGCTGGGACAAAAAGAATAAATCGCTTTTTTTCCCTTTCTACATTTGACCTCCTGGTCACCGGACATGCAATCCCATTGAAGAAGCCGCCACTAGAAATCAGCTTGTGCTGAAAAAATGATATACAGGGACATTGTCTGTCACGGGAATCGTGGTTTATCAAACGTATAGCAAAATATAGACTGCTTGGTCACCGATTTAACCACTACCATTGGCAGCAAAAAGGTTACTAGAGCGCTTGAGAAAAGCAACATGTGTTCAGTCTTTAGTGCCTCAGGTTGAACACTAACTATTAGACATGGGGTGGCCAACTCCAGTCCTCAAGGGCCACCATCAGGTCAGTTTTTAAGGCTATCCCTGTTTCAGCACAGGTGGCTCAGTCGTCGACTGAGCCACTGATCGAGCCACCTGTGCTGAAGCAGGTATATGCATAATACCTGGCCTGTTGGTGGCCCTTGATGACCGGAGGTGGCCGCCCCTGCATTAGATCATGTAATTTACCCAGCTTCATTCTGCGAATGTGTAATACCTGTGTCTCACTGTTTAACGAGCAGAATGGAAATGTCTCTTCTCCGTAACGTTTTGTTTGTTTCCCTGCGGCAGGAACAATGAGGCGAAGCTCCGTCACTAGCCGCCAGTCCTTAATACCCTTACGGGTACAGGAGACTAACAGGATGGGTCTGATCACACCGCAGAAGTAGGTTCCTACAAGTTTTTCTCTTTCCTAGTAGGCTCTCTGTTGGTGTTGTACGGGATATTGGCCATTAACCTTAGCGCTGCCTCCGGACGCCAACATTTGCAGTCCATGTAATAGCGTGCCTGACGTAAAGGGTATTGGTGGCTCCAGCATGATCATACCTGGTACATCAGTAGGGCCTCTGCTGTGCCAGGGCCCGGGAAGTACCACTTATGTCATTAGGGCTGGCAGGGGTGTAACACAGGGTTGTGTTAACCCCTTTGTGACTGGAAGTGCCTATAGAAGTTTGTAGGCAGAGACTGTGATGCTTTACAGAACAAACTGGTTAAAAATCAGTCGCACTCTCATTTTGTATTTTTTTTTGTGTTCCCTTTTATTAGGGGACCCCCTAATTTTAACAGACCCATGGTTCACAATGTATTCACTATTGAAATGTATGTCGTTATTTATATAGCGCCATTAATGTGCATAGCTCCTCAAACTATCGCTGACAAACTTGTGTGACCGATCCCAGGCAGTCCCGGGTCCTGAGCTGGTGGTAGGAACACACGCTTAATAAGGCCCCAAATTAACCTTCAGTGTGTCCAGGCAGCATGGGGGGGTTATAGCCATCACTCACTGCGGGAACTTCCAAAGTCACGTCCCACAATGCCTTGCTGCCGAGAATGCAAAGCATTCTAGGGAGCGATCTTGGAATCTCCAGCTCTAATGGAAAGTTATACCCCCCACAGTAAGGTGCAGGTTGGGGCCTTAATAAATGCGCAGTCCCCACACGGGTTCAGGAACCCACTATAATGCCTGAAACAGATTACGTTTTTTGGGTAAACCCCTTGGAGACGCCTCTCACTGAACCATGGTGAGGTTTGTAGGTATGTTAATATTAATATAGAGAGGTATTTTCTAGTATATTTTGTTTCATTTAATGCATCAGCGTTAATAACGGTTATATATGTAGAGGGGCCCACAATGCATTGCTGAGCACTGGAGCTATTAAGAACAGAACTGCATTAGAGATCCGGGCAGTAAAAGAGCTTCTTTCAATTAAACATTCAAAAATTAACTAGAGTCCCAGCACTCACTGACTTCGGGGAAAAATGAACAAAGCTGGGTATACGCCAAAAAAGTAGATAATTTAATGCAAGCACAAGATAATATAACATTAGAAAACGCTATGTGTGCTGTCTCGCAATGCATGCTCAGCGTCTCCGCATTAGAAAACGCAGCGTGTGCAGTCTCGCAATGCGTTCTCAGCGTCTCAGCATTAGAAACCGCTGCGTGTGCAGTCTCGCAATGCATGCTCAGCGTCTCCGCATTAGAAAACGCTGTGTGTGCAGTCTCACAATGCGTTCTCAGCGTCTCAGCATTAGAAAACGCTGTGTGTGCAGTCTCACAATGCATGCTCAGCGTCTCCGCATTAGAAAACGCTGTGTGTGCAGTCTCACAATGCATGCTCAGCGTCTCCGCATTATAAAGCCCTGTGTGTGCAGTCTCACAATGCATGCTCAGCGTGTACGCATTGACTGCACACGCAGCGTTTTCTAATGCTGAGACGCTGAGACGCTGAGCATGCATTGTGAGACTGCACACGCAGCGTTTTCTAATACTGAGACGCTGAGCATGCATTGTGAGACTGCACACGCTGCGTTTTCTAATACTGAGACGCTGAGCATGCATTGTGAGACTGCACACGCAGCGTTTTCTAATACTGGTGTGTATATATATATATATATATATATATATATATACACATATACATATACACACACACATCCCACCTCTTATTGCTTTCGGACAAGTAGATATGTAGCAGACGCCCCTGTGCGATTTCACGTTACGGCCAGTTTTACCGGGAGATATGCAAGTCAATGCCGGCACGAGCTGCGAAACGCGCATATTCGTGCCTTGCCGAGCGTCAAATACATCTGGAAGTTGGGACTGGTTAAAAACGCAACTCCATCGATTAAAAAAAAAAAAGCAAAACAACTTTATCGGTGTAATAGTCTCCTCTTATATTCTATCACCCAGAAAAAGGGTTTTACCCATTTGTATCTTGTGAAAAATAAATGCTCTCGATTACTCTGGGAACAGAGTAATGATAAACATGTAATAATAATAAAAAAAATACTTCTATTGGTTTAATAATTTACCCTATAAAAAGGTCTTGATTTATGTTGGTCCTAGGCCTCTCCAAAGAAACAAACAAAACAAACGCACAGCTTGTCGTGTTATGTACAAACTCACAGGTAAAAGAAAGGGACAGATTTGTGCTGCACAGGACAGAGAACAACCCCCCCCCCCTGCTGCTGGCTGAAGAGCTCTAATTCTGGGGAGGGTTCAAGGACTCTGCCTTATTATTATACTTCTCCAAGACTTCTCGCAGATCAACCAACAAATCTTCCTGAGTGAACTCCTCAAAATGTCTCTCCACCTTCAACAGAGTCTCGTCCAGATATTTCTAACCAAGAAAATAAAATAAAAGATACATGTTATATCTTCACTAAAACTTGAAGTCTGAAACACATCAGAACATTTGTTTCTCACTAGAATCGTTTTGATTCTAGTGTTGAGAAATAAAAATCAATGCAAATCACATGTGGTGCTATCAGTTTGTAGAATGGGCTGGTATAGGTTCTTTTGCAGCTAATGGATACCTACTAATGGAGCACACACAGTAAATAGCATTTTGGAGAAGAAGCGGCTCAGTGAGTAAAGACACTGACTGATAACAATGACACTGTAAATCAGGGGAATTCCCAGTTTCAGCTCCTTGTGACCTTGGGCAAGTCTCGCTGTGCCTCATGCACCAAAAACAGACCGTAAAAATACCTGTGTGGTGTGTACCATGCACTATACTGTAATTGTGACGCACTTTCAGTCCCATTGGAAGAAAAGCACTATATGAATTAAAGTTGTTATTTATACCAGTATGTATTAAAGCTTCCACAGCTATTAAGAAGCCTCGTGTAAAAAACATGTAATCTCTGCTTTAGACAGAGTAGAATGTATAAATCGTGATCATAGAAAGGAGAGTTTCACTTACTATAGGTAACCCTGCTCAGTATCACTACCCATTGTCTGATAGGCTTTGCCATTCTCCCTTTCTTTAAAAAGGTATTCATTGCCCGACACAATTTTTTTTTATTCCAACCTAAAATCTAGAAACTGGGCTAACCCTCCCTGTATTCCCTACATCGTATCCAAATCTGTTCCACAGGTGCCCCAAACTGGCTTCATTCATTCCATTGTAACGTCAGAAGACAAGGATTCTGGGTAATAACAAGGAAATGAGGACAGTGCGCGTCACTTTGCTTCCCATTCATTTCTACATGGCCTGTTGCATTACAAAGCTAATAATGAGACAAGGAAGTACAGTATCAGTGGACCTGCTCCAAGACAGTAAAGCGCTTTGTAACAGATAGTGAATTGTGAAGATGGTGGTGGTTGCAAACTGGGCAATTATTATGTGGTTGGAACGAATACAAGGTATACACAGTGCATGCTAAATTTGACGTCAGTACCCAGAATCCTTGTCTGCAACCCAACTACTGTTGGAGACAATGAGGCGAATACAGTTTGGGGGACTTGTGGAAGACCCACAGACCCCTGCCATACACAGAGTAAATTGTAGCCATAACAGGTAAATTAGAGACAGTAAAGGTGCCTGACCAAGTACATCACATGCCAAGAAGACTTACCTCTATAATTTCTATGTGAGTAGCAACTGCATGCAGGACACGACTCAGCTTATTTCCCACTTGCCTCATCTCTTCCTCAGATTGGTGCTCAGCAAGCTGAAGCCTAATACAAGAACACGAGAGCTACGGTGAGCACAAGTGCTCACCCTCTAAAGAAAGTATCCTGGGGTCACCTTATACATATCCCTTGTATGTTATCCAACCGGGCCCTTACCTTTCATCAATACCCCAAAAACACATGGCAGATCGGCTTTTAAAGTGTCATCTTTCGTGAAAATGTATAGGGGAGAAAAGGGGATTTCTCCACATGGAAAGGACTAGATTATACCCATAAGATGTCCCACTGCACAGCAGGCAGCTTCTACAATAAGCATCAGAAGGGAATGTATAGCTCAACTCTTAATGTTCCAACAACCTCAGGCACATAACTGGCCAGAAGTGCTACATGGTGTGATTTAAAGAGGCACAACCACATAACTAGAGGTACTGAGGGCGTGGGAAATGACGGGCTGTGGTGCAAGCTAATGAAAGTGGTGTTGGTGCTTTCACATGGTCACTCACTGCTGCTTCACTTCCTGAAGCTCCTTCATGGCTTCATCCAGACTCTTGTTGACTCCTGACTCAAGTACCTGCTGGTGTTTCGTCAATGATTCAATCTCGGCGGTCCATTTCTTTTGATCCGCCTCAGCTTCCTGTTAATAGCCCAGGAAAGATATGATGTGCAGGGTTCAGCAAGAAGGTCGTGTGTTTACAGTGACACGGTAACATTTCTCTTCCCATTAAGGTCACCTTTTAAAATGAACTTTCAACAAGCGAGAAAACCTGGAATAAACCGTGTTTGAAAAACAATTGCAAGTGAAGAACATATCTTGGTGTGTAATGTTCAGTTGAACAATATATTAGAAGGATAAAAAATAATCTATTCAGCATTGAATGGTGTACAAATTCCCTGGATGATATATAAAAATCTATGAGACAGACAGACTTCATTATAGGATCAACATTATTATTTTGAAATTGAAGTGGGATAGACAGTTGGCCCGGGAGTGATAACATGCTCTCTTCTGGTCCAATCACAGCAGCAGATTCCGGCTGGATCACACATCGTTCCTAGAACAGAAGACGTTGACCCTTGGTGGACTGGCTATAAAGGGTTTCCATCACTTTCTCCTGACCAATAAAAGAGACTATTTATTTTTGTCTAAAGTGTGGGAGATATCCCACAGCGATACGTAAAGTGGGAGCAATGAAATTGCAGCACTTCCCTTACAAAATGCTCCATGTGCCGAAGCATCCACATAACTTGTAATGCTCAGCGCAAAAAAAGTATCTGACCACGAAGCAGCTCTACAAATATCAGCTGGAGCGACGTCAGCTTTTCTTGCCCAAAACATACAGTAGAAAGTAGTCTAGTTGAATGCGCTTGTATTAGAAATTGTGTCTCTTGACCTGTGGTCTTATTAGCGTCAATAATTGTTGCTGTAAACCATCTTGTTATGCTATGACGGGGCTCAGATTTCTGCTACCCTTCGTTACAACATGATAGCTACTAAAAATATAGCTGTAAAAGCTGGCCATTTATCAGGAGTGGGGGAGGTTGGCACTTAACTTGATACCACTTTATGAACAAGCGATAAGTTCTATTGTGGGCAAAAACTTCTCATCACTGATCCTTGTGATGGTTTGATAATTCAACTGTTCAATAGATTGATCAAGGGCTGTCCTTCAAAGGACTTAAAGCTGCAGTTCAGTCTTTTTTTTATTTTTTATAAATGTATTTTTTTACTTCAATAGTTTCATGTGTGCAATCTCTAATTACCTAAAGAACAGTATAGCTGCCAGTCAATTCGTTCTCCATGTATTGATAGGTCGAAATTTGGTGACATAATTAGTGAAGGGATCTGTTTATATTTTGCTTGTCAGTCAGTGGAAGCTCATGAATATTCATGAGCACTCCTGCACTGACATGTGCTAGAGGGAGGGCAGGGCTGACAAAGGGGTGTGCCAGGGCTTGTGACAGGACATGAAGGGGCAATGCCTTAGCAAATGGCTGTTAAAATAGAATACAAGAAAATTGGTCTTTCAAAGTTGTTGTTTTTAAAACAGAAAATGCTAAAAGTATTTTTTCTTACTACAGAACTGATTTATTAAAAAAAAAACACACATGCAGGATATTGACTGAACTGCAGCTTTAAGTGATCTTGGATTAAGGTCTTTATCCAAACCTAGTAGGAAGTCCCGAATGAATTGGCAGAAAAAGGTCTCTTCGCTCAAATATTGGGTGATAGGGACCTCAAGGCTACCATTTGCCCTGCATGATCAGGATTGGTGGAGAGCACCCAATCCTTGGCTGGCATCTATTAACACTTTCCATGAGTATATCAATGGACACATCATGGAAAGATTGGACACATTTTCCCACCCCCGGATGAATCTTATGTGGTCAGGGGGATAATCTCCAAGGGACAAATCTTCCTGTCCCAAACCGCCATACATTTTCTAGTAATAGTCCCATGTGTCGAGGTGGCCATTGGACATCCTATTGAGAACATTATTTCCAAATATGGTTTCTAACTCAGAACCGAATAATACTGAACCATCAAACAGGATACTGCATAAATGGCTTCAGCTAAAGGGGCTATCCTAGCCTGAACAGATGATGCCAATGCTCTAACTGCAAGCCCGGTTTTATTGGCATGTTTTCTGTTTTGTTGTTCCTGCTATTAGGTCATGCCCCAGATTGGCTTGCCCCACACTCTTCTGGCTCTGGAAAATGTACCTCCTGACTTCCATGCGAACCACGAACTAAGAAAGTCCTTTTTCAGAGCCATTTCAAATCTTTAAATGCAGGTACCTTACAGAGATACCAAGGATAAAGGGGAACGGAAAACCTGCAAATCCAACCTGGGAGGATTACCCCGCACTGTGTGTTCTTGCAGAAAAAGGGATACATCTGTATGAATAGTCTTGTTGCAGTTATTTTCCTCACAATTTACTCATTCGGCATCATGCCCTTGATTTGTAAGTATAGAAGAAATGGGGTTTTCCTTTATTCTGGCGCCCAAAAACATTCTATCTGGTTATGGCGTAACATGTGCCAACTCGTTCATTAATTTGCATAATATCTAATCGCGTTAATACGCTTATTCACATCATTGGGTTTGAAGTAGAACACTTTCCATGTAATAACTCAAACAATGAAGAATGTGGCCCTTCTAAATAAATGTCCCTCAATACATCGGCTTGTTCTGCCTTTCCAGAGCAGCGTTGGGTCATTGTGGCACAGGCCCTTGTGTTCCGGTCAGCGGCTATAGCGAGACCAGGGGACAGCTGAAGTCTCGTGCAAGGAGGACAGGTGGCAGTGGAGATCACAGAGATGAACTCTCTTCCACTACCACCCCAGAGCCGGATAGGACACGCTACAACTCTGAAGCACTTTGCTTGCACCGATGAGTCTCCACAAGAGGTCCCTCGTATACCAATACACGGGGTGTTCAGTGCAAAGGGAGATTACAAGAGGTTTCCCTCCTTCAGAGGACTTCTGCGAAAGCCTCCATAAAAAGAACCCTTACCTCCCCTCCAAACAAAAAACCCGGAAAAGCAAAGGAAAGTCTGCCTTCCACCCTACCTTTAGGAAGGACAGAACAGGAGTCAGTGAGGGAACCCTTTAATCACTTCTGCAGAGGCCAAAGCCTTCTGCCTTACCTACAGGGAGGACCTACTATTCCACAGGTATAGGCTTCTGATGGACGCAGAAGAAAATGCATTTTTTTGTTTTTAACTTCCAATATAAAGATTTGATGTGCCCGCACGATTTACAAAATGGACAGCGGGGACATTTGCACACGGCTGGGACGCTTTCCGGTTTATACAACTATTGTATGATAAGGTGGACACAAGAATAGGAGTTTGTTCTTTTTTGAGAATAACGCTCCTGACAAGTGCAGCCAAAGTGGACTCCATGTTCTCAGAAAACAAAGGTCAACACCTTATTTAACATGGGCGAGACCAGCATCTCTAACACCACCTGGTCTTACCTCCGCTCTCAGCTGGTAGCCCTCGTCCAACTTCTGGGACTCATTATTGAGAATCTTTACATCGTTCTTCTTTTCTGCCCTCAGAGAATTCAACTACAATAAGAAAGGGCTTTATTGCAAGTGTGCATACAATAATATTCCCTGTGCAGTAACACCCACAGAAAACCATACTTACTATTCAGGCCTTAAATCCATGTATATATTCCAGACAATTGGAATATAGGGTGAAATGTTTTATATCTTAGTGGATTTGCACAACATCAAAAAAATAAAATAATGCAGCTAAAGAACACATTTCTTGTTTTAACAACCGATGTAGCAGGATAGAGATGATGAAGACAGAGCTAATAGAGATGAAGATAGAACTGATAGAGATGATGGAAATAGAGCTAGAGATGGAGATAGAGATGATAGCTATGGAGCTATATACACACATACAAATTAGCATTAACTGCAGTGGCTCTGACCCCACTTCATCAAATCAACATAAAATATTGAGTGATAACGCCGTTCCCTAAACTCGCAACAACGTTTGATGTAACCAAGTTTCCCATCAGATTATATGCCTCCCATCAGATTATATGCCTCCCATCAGATTATATGCCTCCCATCAGATTATATGCCTCCCATCAGATTATATGCCTCCCATCAGATTATATGCCTCATTGAAACCGGGGGTGACATTTTTAGATTCATGGTAGAGAAATAATTTGGACGTAGGGGCCTATTCATCGAGTGCAAGAAAGACTGTGCAAAAATGCATGGAAAAGGAAAGCAGGCTGACGCGATATAAGCGTGGGGGGTCTTGCACGTGCGGTCAATAAGCATGGTCCGAGATATATTACATTTGTATACGTGCTGGTTCTCACTACCACAGGTAAGCACCAGTTGGTTTATAAAGGAAAGAGCGAGAAAGACCCTACTAATCTCTCTCCATTTAGAACGATGACACTATACAACTTATTGCACGTGTGGCAGGAATGGTTATACACATTCCCACGGCCAAATCAGAAAGCCCCCCCCCCCCCCAAGGGGGGTAATAAGGATTTAGCACTTCCGCAGAAAACATACCAATTATGGAACATTTGACATGTGTTTGCATGAATTGTCCATGTTACAGGTGACAAAAAATGGCCTGTACACACACTTACATTATTTCCCTTTCAAATGTAGCCATAAAAGACCACAGATGATACAAGGAAAGTGTATATGATGGAGAAGGGAAAATATAATGGGAGCAGAGAAGTAAATAGTGGTATGTATGTTCCCCCCTCTAATATAATTGGAGATTAATATTAGTAGGCGAAGGTTTGTACTAATTTACAAGTACCCACCGACGGCTATCAGTGCGAATAGGATCACATTTTAGACAGTGGGACCAGTATGGTTGGAGATGGAATGTATCATTGCCAATCCGTAACGTAGTAGTGAACAAGGATGGTCAAATGGGTGCCCCCCGAGGCTTACTCTGTCCATCATGTCTTCGCGGATCTTCTTAGCTTGCAGCGTTGCCATTTGCCCTTCCAAGTGCCGCAGGATTTCTACCAGGGAAGCCTGTATCATAAGTCAATATTAGATTAAAAAACAAACAACCCCTCTTGAATACAGGTCACTAGATAAGTGGTACGGCCAGGGACACACACACACACACAATATGGACGGTTGCGCCCCACAACAACAGCTGCATTTTGTCTACGTGTATTTAAGGCATCACAGTTTAGAACAGTAAGAGTCCGAAGTACAGACAGCCATAGGGAATCCTAAGTCTGCATAGTACAGACAAGGCAGAGTAGGTGTCAGGTGCATCAGGGGCACTTTTTCCCCAAAGGACCTGCACTTGCCACTAAAGGATGGAAAACTCCATGCAAATCCCCCCCGGTAGAGCTCATGTTGAAGAGCCAGGATTAGAGCGGGTGTCCCACAGTCGTGAGACATTGTGAAGTGCAGGTCCTTCACTGCAGGGGGAAAGTCACTACAGGTCACATTGGTCCAGCTCTGGGACTCAATGCCACTTTAAGATGTGGAGATGGGGTGCTACAAACACTTGTTTGTCGTGCTGAGACTCTGTAGAAACCCTAGTTCACATGTTGAAGTTGCATTGAGTCCCAGAGCTGGACCAATGGGACACACAGGCATCAGGAACATTGTGGGTAAAGACTTGTCACACCATACCTGCCTGCAGGAGAGACAGATTTGTGATCCACCTTCCCGAGCTATTAATGAGCCTCAGACTATGGACAGCGTGCTCTGCCCCGGTACTACAATGTGTGCCACAGGTGTTTTTGTCAGAGTTTTGAGATCTGGTCATTATTTTGAAGCAGTCACTGCACATGCACGTTTCTACCTACAATGCACAGGGCGCTACACGCCTTGATTGTATGGTGCAGACTTCGGAAGGCCTTACGTGTGCCATTCTTCAGACTGTGGCCGTTACCTTTGTTAAAACAATGACCTGGACTCCATTGAAGACTGACGCAAAAGCCTGGTATGGAGATTAACTGCACTTATCTGAACAGGGGTGCGCTCTTCCCCCCTGCGCCGTCTGCAACTCCCCCCCTCCTTACCTTGTCTCCGGCGTCAAATGACACAGCGGGATCCCGTGACGTCATATTGCCATGGCAACATGAAGTCAGTCACGGACTTGCGTCGTTGCGCGAGGACGCGGCAAGGGAAGAGTTACAGAGGCCTCACGTGATCTTCCGGCATCTAATTTAAATGCTTGGGGAAGAGAGAGGGCTTGGAACGCTGTGACACTGCACCCCCCCATGAAAATCTCCCGCCCCCCATCAGTATGCGAACCCCTGACTCTATAGGACACGTGACTAAGTTTGGAAATTCAAATGGGAGCACCTTAATTTTCCATGAATGAATGAATACACACACACACAACACACACACACACACAACACACACCACACCCACACACACCACACACACCACACACACACACACACACACAGCGTAGTTACCTGAACAGCGGCAAAATACAATCCCCTTACGGATGTTTGGTGGACGTCTTCAGTTACTTGTTGCTTCGCTTAGTACACAAACATAAAGATCTAGGTCTTGCTCTATTTTAATGCTTTTCATTAAGCATGTCTTCACTTCCGGGTTATTGGGGTGGACACACACACACACACACACACCAAACACACACACCACACCCACACACACACACACACACACACACACACACACACCAGCATCAATAACTACACTTACATTAATCATGCTTCTGTTGGGGGCCGAACTGCCCTGCTCACTGTCAAGGTTACACTGGATCTGGAAGTCAAAGCCATTGGCATTCTGTGCATTTGAAGGAATCAGCCTCAGTTTTCGAGCCACCTTGTGGAACTCTGCAAGTTGTGTTTCAACCTGTAGAAACAAAATGTAAAATATCTTACACAACACAGATTTTTACACCCAATAGTCCAACTTCTAAGTGGTAAAAGCCGCTTCTAAAACAAGTTGTTTTTTTTCCTAGACTAAGGTGATACATTCCATTCAATTGATGTATTTTATCTACAGCCATTACTGCTGTATCCGAGCACAAAACAAAGTTGCTCTAGAATCAATGACCAGATTCAAACAACTAACAAATCTGTGGTGGAACTTTACATGTAGCTAGATAAGGAACACTCACCTAAAATACAAATAGGGGGCAAGTTAATTCTTTGCATAGGTGAGAAGACAGGCTGTTAAGCTATGGAGGAATCCCAGGCTAAAGACTTCACCTAACAAGAAGCACAGCATAGTCAGGAGCTCTGTTGTATGCTTAAGAGATCTATTATACCAGATGCCGCTGAGCGGCAGCGCGATCCGGTGACGTCACTCTCACGCTGCCGCCGAGCGGCATCTTGATTATACCAGGGAAACTGCAAAGCGGAGACAGGGAGACGTGGCCGTGAGCGGTTCACCCTCATTGGCTGAAACCACTCACGTGACGTCGCCAGCCAAGAACAAATCTGAGGATCACGCCAGGAGACAGCCGCCCTGCAGCTCCACACGGCGCACACGCCACAACAGGTATAAGCGCTGCTATTGTTTTTTTTTTTTTTTTATGTTTTTCAGGCGTGCAATAGCTAATAAATAATTGGCCGGGATATTATTTCCGAGCATACAGTAACAAGGTGACATACGGATTCTTTGCCTTTTGCATATTTCAGCTCCTCGCTCCACAGATGCCGTTTGTCCTCGTCGAGATCTTTCGTTAGCTTGTTTATGGTTTGCTGCAACTCATTCTCCTCATATTTTATTCTCTCAATATCTGCCACCGAGTATTTCTGGTTATCCAAGATGTTCTTCAGACTGAGGTGTTCCTGCTTCATTGCTTCAAATTCTAGTTCTGTTATATACAAGGGAGGGGGGGAGGAGGGAAAGAAAAAACAAAAACACGTGAAGAATTCTTCTTTAGGAAACTTCTAGAAGCTAAATCTTCCTGGGAAAGTGTCTCTTGCTCAGGAAGAATTCATCTGCGACAATAAGATCTAAATACAACATGTCCTGTCAGCAACAAAGGGCAGAAACCTGTAATGTTAAACTAAAGTCACCGTTACTTACGGCAGAGATAAAGGACAAACATTTGTTAA
The DNA here is from genome assembly GCA_036426205.1 of Ascaphus truei. NCBI lineage: Eukaryota > Metazoa > Chordata > Amphibia > Anura > Ascaphidae > Ascaphus > Ascaphus truei. The sequence goes on from CM071569.1 coordinate 284,345,835, forward strand.
ACCAGATATTTTATTAATAAAGTTAAATAACTTTAGAGATTCTGAGGTAGGCAGAATAAGAGGTGTATATATAAATTAGTATGCTGCATAAAAAGTGATCCAATGAAGGTAGAATAGCGCAACGTGATACACCCCACCTAGTACCAAGTTATAAAATCACCACAAATAACCCTCAAAAAAATGGATAGGAATTAGTGCCCAATTCTAAAACAGTTTCCTGAAGTCTCTTCAGTAATTTCTTTAGATACGGATAATTCAAACTCTGGTGTTCAGCTTGGTTATGGCTGCTTGCCGCTCTCAGAGGAGGGGGACCCCATACTTTTATTATGCATAAACATGGAGAAACAAGAACGGCAAAAACGCCCCGAGTATAATTCCCTTACACCGATAGAAAATCCGTATTGCACTTACAAACGGAGAAAATAAAGGTGCAGCCGCAGGTTTAGGGCGATGTGCGGGGCGTGTTTCATGCGCTGTCTGGCTGTCCCATTTGTTCAGGTGACGCAGAGGCGACATCAGGAGAACGACGGCTCGGGCACAACTCGGCGGTGGAGACCCCCGGACAGCGCCTCAAATAAAACGGGCCCTACACATCCCTGGAAACGTGCGGCCACGCCTTGATTTTGTATCAACGTGTAAGTGCGATACATACCGGATTTCAGCCTTTATATGGATTACAACGGAGTTATTTGCAATTTGCACTTTCTGGTTTCTCCACAGTTAATAAGATACCCTTATGGATATCCAGCACCGAGCCAATTTTGATATTTCTCCCATTAAGTAATATACATTTTTTCGCTAGACAGCGACACAGAGAAAAGCCAGGCATGTTTTTCAGTGCTATAAAAATACACTTTCTAGAGGGATACAGCATGACGAAAAATATGAAAAAAGGAAATACAAATCCCCCCTCACCCTCCCAACCTTGAATGCTTAAAACTCTTTGGGGAGGTAATGGGAGAAAAACCGGGGTTACGGGAGCCTCACATCCACCACACCACACATTGTAGCAGATATGTGCGCGGTGTTCAACCTCGCGCTTACAAAACAAGATGGCATTTGGAATCAGCCGACTGTTACAGTGAGCAAGTAATCTTGTCCTGCTATCCACTGTGACGAGCCCAATTGCCCCTTCATTTGCACTGCATTAAACTAGCAACGAAAGTGGCAACACTTAAACATGCCTCACCTATGGTCTCCAGGTCTTCTGTGATGCTGTTAACCCGCTGGCCCAGCATCGCCGAGTGAGACTCTAAATCGGTGAGGTAGTTCTGGTATTTCTGAATATCCGCTTGCAGTGAGACTTTCACCTTTCTCATAGAGGCCAAGCGATCCTGAAACCAGTAACATGTGTTTAAACGGATCACAAAGGTCATTTTAGTCTATCGGTTCAAAGTGCAGACATTCAAAAGAATTCATTCTAGTTTTAAAAAGCAGCACAAAAAAGGTCTCACAGGGGCGACCGGCCGTTTACACAAACATGCGGCAATTTGATCAGTTATGGTAAAATATGGTTAGTGATGACTTGGGAAGCAATGTGTCTTCACACGAACAATGTTATGAACAGAAAATGTGCTGTTTGTAGAGGCTACATTGCTTTCTACCTGGACTATGGCTAGACCGCCGATTGTCACGCGCGTTCAGCATTTCACCAACGTTACTTTGCAAGTGCAGAGTAAAGCACTTTCCGTGACAGCTCATTCTCTATGGGGAGAGGTGACTGTCCCCATAAAATACTCTCTGGACACGTCTTGTATAACAATATCTAACAGTGCTGTCAAATAAAAACCCGCTGGGGCTAAAAACCGAGCGGTAAGGCCACTTAAATATATAGTTTGTTCCTTGTTTTCTTATCCATTTTAAAGTTTGATTACAATATGTAAAATATGAATTTGCTTTACAATTCTCCAAGAGGATTAGGCCTCGGCCAGGCAGGGAACGGGCGCTCGTGCGCTGCCCCCGATTCGTGGCCGGCAAGGCGCGCGCTCGTCTGGGGGCGCGGCCACGACGTCACGGAGCTGGTTCGCCCTCATTGGGCGAACCGCTCACGTGACGCGCGTGCGAGCGGCAAATTCAAATTTGCTTGCTCTGAGCGCCGAGCGGGCACAGGCGCTTGCTCACGCTGGCCACACACATTGCCGCAATGTGATTCAACATAGCCAGCATGAGTTCGCCCGCCCGCTCAGCGCCACCCTGGACGAGGCCTTTGTTGCCATTTTAAAAGCCCGTTAAGGTACAGACAGCTCCGAATGCTGTGTCAAAATGACAAGAGAAAGAATTGCAGATAAAGTTGCATAAACCAAACGGATTTTCAAAGAAAAATACACGGGGGAGATGCCCTTATATACCGCTTGTTTTATGCATAAAACAGACACAGTTGCAGTTTGAATGAATATTGCAGGAATGATAAAGAACTGGCAGAGAAAAGACGTTTACTAACTGGTTCGTGTTCCTTCTCTTTCTCCAGTCTGTCTATCTCTTCCGCCAGTCTCCTGCTTTCTGCTTGGAGAGACTCCAAATGGGTCTCATCCACCAAGTAGAACTTCTCTGGAAAAGAACAAAACCACCATTTAGAAAAGCACTAAATCAGCTTTGGGCACAAATGCTATTTCCACGAGGATGCCACCATGTAGCTTACTTCTTGTCTACATCTTGAAGGTCTATTTCACAGTAACAAAGGAGGGAGAGGAAGTATGATACCTTTTATTGGACCAACAAGTAGATATGTTACAAGGTTTCTAACCACTCAGGGAGGGAGGAAGGAAGGATGGATATAGAGAAGGTACCATACCCTCTCCTTTGTTACTACATGGAAGAAAGGATCAACATGGCTTCACACCCTTCTTTGCCTTCAGTAACAAACCGTAACTGTAAAATACATGCTAGTCAGATAAAGCAGTATATACCCCAAATACAGCTTATGAAAATGCAATTCCAATTTATAGTAGCCCTATTGGTCCTGAAGAAATGTAGATTTGTTATAGGCCGTGATACCTTTTCGGTGACCGAGGGTTGTCAGATTAAATTGTTTTGTACAGTACAGATCTTTTAAAACCTCATATGTTTCTTCTTCAAATGTACAGTAGACTAAGAAACCAGAGGTTTGGAAAGGCCTGTACACTAGTATAGATGGAAGGTAATAAAGCATCATTTTGCCACTGTATATAAAGCCATAACATACAAGGCGTGGTCTTACAGAGTATGGTTTTGGGCAGGTTCATAAACTCATTATGGAACTGGAAGTGGAGGTGTCAGCCACGGAAATATTAATACGGCAGGGTAGAATTTCCTCTATCCAAATGAACATTATAAAAGAGGCATGTATGGGGGGGTATGATAACTATTCACAAATACATTGAAGGTCAATACAAGAAACTTTCAAGAAAACCTTTTAAGGACAGTACGGACAGCTCATCCCATGAGATTGAAGGAACAGATTTCTCTAGCAAAGGGCAAGTGTAAGGGAAGTTAAAATGTGGGATTTACTACCCATAGTGACAGATTGCAGATACGGTACATGGGTTTTTTTTACGAACAAAAGTTAGGCTTAAATAGGAAGAGCATTGTTACAGGGACAAGTCTGATAGACAGTCAGGTCAGGAAGGATTCCGCCCCCTTTATAAAAGATAGAATATACACACACACACACCCTGCTCTCACCTGGTTGGTAGGTCCCGCTCTGGATGTCCCCTCTGCTCTCGGGCGTCTTCCGAGTGGCCCTCGGGGGCCCGTCCTCTCGCCCGTACACGCTGCTTCGCTGTCTCCGGAGCTCGTGCTCTCTCTCCTCCGCCTCCTCGATCTCCATCTCCAGCAGGGAGCGGGGGCTGGGCGAGCGCAGGCGGAGGAAGGGGCTGCCGGGGGTGGGGCGGGGAGGTTCAGCGGGGGCGGGGCCTCTGGGATCCGCGGGGGCGGGGCCTCTGAGCTGCGCGGGGGTTGGGACTCTGTGTTCCGCAGGGGAGGAGCCTCGGAGCAGGCTACTGTGCTCTATAAGGATGATGTTGCTGCCATTGGCCTCTGCAAACGAGGGGCCCTTCTTGCCCCCGGGTCTGGGGACTGCAGGGGCCACGGGGACGGGGGCCACGGGGTGCGAGGGTGTACTTTGTCTCTTCAGGGTGGGAGGGTCCGAGGACACTGAGGGGAAAGAGGGGGAGGTTAGAGGTGGGAAACGGTGTGCGGGGTATACAAAAAGTGACACGTCAAAGAGACGGTCACTGTGACAAGGGGCAGGAGGGACAGTGACGGTGACAAGGAGGAGGGGACAGACAGAAGGGACAGTGAGAAGGAGGAGGGGACAGACAGACGGGACAGTGACAAGGAGGAGGGGACAGACAGAAGGGAAATTTAGAAGTAGGAGGGGACAGAGACAGAAGGGACAGTGAGAAGGATGAGGGGACAGTGAGAAGGAGCAGGGGAAAAACAGAAGGGACTGTGAGTAGGAGCAGGGGACAGTGAGAAGGAGCAGGGGAAAGACAGAAGGGACTGTGAGTAGGAGGAGGGGACAGAGACAGAAGGGACAGTGAGGAGGGGACAAACTGACAGTGACAGTGAGGTGGAGGAGGGGACAGACAGAAGGGACTGTGAGTAGGAGGAGGGGACAGAGACAGACAGTGACAGAGAGATGGAGGAGGGGACAGAGACAGACAGTGACAGAGAGAAGGAGGAGGGGACAGACAGACAGTGACAGAGAGATGGAGGAGGGGACAGACAGACAGTGACAGAGAGATGGAGGAGGGGACAAAGACAGACAGTGACAGAGAGAAGGAGGAGGGGACAGACAGACAGTGACAGAGAGATGGAGGAGGGGACAGACAGACATTGACAGAGAGATGGAGGAGGGGACAGAGACAGACAGTGACAGAGAGATGGAGGGGACAGACAGACAGTGACAGAGAGATGGAGGAGGGGACAGAC
>CM071569.1:284350780-284426909 GCA_036426205.1 Ascaphus truei
AGAAGTGGAACCGAGAGATGTAAGCACAGTGAACTGGGACAGAGGAAAGTGACAGCTAATAAGGAGAAGGACAGAGAGACAGAGTAAAGGGGCCGTGCCAGTGTCACCCATACAGCCGTTGGACATGAACACATCAGGCATTTTACTCTCATAAACGGCACCCATATAACCCCTCCCCGTATACACTCATCACTTACACAGCACCTGTACTGATAACACACTGCTGGTGCAAGCGCTCTCGGCCCACCAGGCATACACATCCCCTCGATTACCTCATACTACACAGTCACTGTACTTGTAACACACTTGCGGGTTCCAAGCTCTCTGCTCCCACCATGCTACCCTCCCCGTATACCTCATACTACACAGCACTGTACTGTAACACACGTGCTGGTGCAAAGCGCTCTGCTCCCCCGACAACACCTCCCGTATACCTCATACTACACAGCACTGTACTGTAAACAGCATGCTGGTGCAAAGCGCTCTGCTCCCCCAGGCATACACCTCCCCGTATACCTCATACTAGACACGCATGTAAGTAACACAGTGCTGGTGCAAAGCGCTCTGCTACCCCCAGACATACCACCGTCCACGCTACCTCATACACACAGCACTGTACTGTAAACACACGTGCTGTGCAAGCGCTGCTGCTCCCCCAGCTAATCACCTCCCGTATACCTCATACTACACAGCACTGTACTGTAACACACGTGCTGGTGCAAAGCGCTCTGCTCGCCCCAGCATACACCCCCCCGTATACCTCATACTACACCGCACTGTACTGTAACCACAGTGCTGGTGCAAAGCGCTCTGCTCCCCCAGGCATACACCTCCCCGTATACCTCATACTACAGCAGCACGTACTGAACACACGTGACTTGGTTGAAAGCGCTCTGCTCCCCCAGGGCAGTACACCGGGGGTCCCCGTATACTCAACTACAAAGCACTGTTACTGTAAACACACGTGTTGGTGTGCAAAGCGCTTGCTACCGCCCAGGGCAACACCCTCCCCGTATACTCCCTACTACACAGCACTTACTGTAACACACGTGTGGTTGCAAGCGCATCTGCACCCCCAAGGCATACCACCGTCCCCGTCTATGACTCATCCTACACAGAATTACTAACACCGACACAGTAGGCCTGCGTGCAAAGCGTCTGCTCAGCCCCAGCCATACATCCGTCCCCGTTATAACTCATCTACACAGCACTGTCCTGTAAACACACGTGCTGGTATGCAAGAAGCGCTCTGCTCCCCCCAGGGCATGACACATCCACGCGTAATACCTATATACACAGCACATGTAACTGTAAGCACACGTGCTGGTGCAAGCGCTTCTGCTCACCAGACATAATACTCCACCGGTATATACCTCATACGTATCACAGCACTGTCTTACACACTAGTGGGCTGGTGCAAAGCGCCTGCTCTGGCCTCCCCACATAACATACCACCTCCCGTCCACCGTTTAGCACTCAGTCGCACCTACACAGTCACCCTGTACGTCTACACTACCTGGTGCGCACAAGCGCTCTGCTAGTCCCCAGACCGTACCCTCCCTCGCCTAAGTACCCATCAAACACGTACATGACTACACACACGTAGCTGTGCAAACACGCGTCAGCGGGGGGTCTGCACCCATAGCGGGAGAGATACCCCCCCCGTCACCTCATAACGGTACACAGCAACTGTAACGTCAACAACGACCTGAGTCTGTGTGTGCAACAGCTCTGGGCTCGCCGTCCAGCGATACACCTCCCCGTATACCTCATACTAACACGCATGTACTGTAACACACGTGCTGGTGCAAAGCGCTCTGCTCCCCCAGGCATACACCTCCCCGATATACCTCACTAACACAGCCGTACTGTAACACACGTGCTGGTGCAAGCAGCTCTGCTCCCCCAGGCATACACCTCCCCGTATACCTCATACTACACAGCACTGTACTGTAACACGTGCTGGTGCAAAGCGCTCTGCCTCCCCAGACATACACCTCCCCGTTATCACCTCATACACCACAGCCTGTACTGTACACACCGTACTGGTGCAAACGCTCTCTGCCCCCAGGCATGACACCCCCCCGTATAAACATATGACTAACAGCAGCACTGTGACTGTAACACGCACGTAACTGGGTGCAAAGCGCTCTGCCCCCACGGACATAGCACCTCCGCAATAACCACTACGCCCATTACTTACAGCAGCACTACGTACTGTAACACACGGTGGCTGGTGCTCCAAAGCGAGACGAAATCTGCTCCGCCCAGGCATACACCTCACTATACCTCATTCATACGACAGGGCACACTGTACTGATGTAACAGCAAGTGCTGGTGCAAAGCGCTCTGCTCCCCAGAGCATACGACCGGTCCCGTAAAATAACTCATACTACACGATCACTGTACTGTAAGCGACACGTGTGATGCAAGCGCTTGCTCCCCCAGGAATACACCCCCGCCTATTACCGGTACATACTAGAACAGCACGGTACGGTTTAATAACACACGTGTGGTGCAAAGCGGCTCGTGCTCCCCCAGGCATACACCGTACCCAGTATACCTCTGACCTACACAGGCAAAGCTGGTACTGTAACAGCACGTGCTTGTGCCAAGAAGCGCGTCGGTGCTCCCCCGCAGGCAACAACCCCCCCCGTATAGCCTCATACTAAACAACAGCACTGTTACTGTAACAACCCGTTACTGGGTGCAAAGCGCTCTGCTCCCCAGACATCCCTCCCGTATCCTCATACTACCACAGACACGTACTGTTAACGGGGACACGGTGCCTGGTGACAAAGACGCAATCAATCTCCCCCAGGGGGTAGTCATACCACCATCCCGCTATACCTCATACTACACAGCAACTGTAGCGGGTAACACACGTGCTGGGTGGCCAAAGCGCTCGGCGCCCCCAGGCATTACACCTCCCCGTATACGCCTTACTCAACAGAATGTACTGAACACACGTGGCTGGTGCCAAAGCGCTCGGCTCCCCAGGCATACACTCCCCGTTATACTCATAATAACAGCACGGTACTTGTAACACACGTTGCTGGTGCACAAGCGCTCTGCTCTCCCAGGGGCAAACGGGGGGGGGGGGGGGGGGGGGGGGGGGGTGGGGGGGAGAGAGGGGGGCCAGGGAAGGAGAGTGGGTGAGAGTTAGGGGGAGGGGATAGAGAGACGAAGGAAGGAGGGAGATAGGTGAGAGAAAGGGAGGGACAGAGAGGAAGAGGGGGGAGAGAGAGGGAGAGATACAATGGGTTATTTAAACATGGCTACATGCACACAGTCCCTGCAATTCGGGCCCCACTACCCAGGCCAAAGCTGCTCAGCAAATCTTTTCAGTGTACATATTATTTATTTATTTATGTATAAAATGTGTTACCAGGAAGTAATACATTGAGAGTTACCTCTCGTTCCCATGAATGTCCTGGGCACAGAGTTAAGACAAATAATACATGGTTACAAATACAGTTACATAAGTGAGCAGGGTATGCATTATATACAAGACATTGCGTGCACAGTTAGAGAAGATATTGCGTAATAAGAGCATGCAATTCCAGTGGTGCAGCAACAAGGGGGTTATTAGGCAGCAAAACCACCAAGGGAAGCCATCTTAAATGTGCCCGAATAATACTGGAGCGTGTGACAGTGCTGGGAGGATGGGGACGGGTGACAGCGAATGATGGTGCACTGTAATATATACATAACAATTCCCTCACCTGGGCTTGCAACGGGAGCGTCTGATGTCTTTTCTGTTCGTGAAAACAAAAGGGATCTCATTAACAAGGCTTCAAAAGTATCCCCTTCCCCTGACTAATGTCCCAGTGTCCCCATTTGACGTCGCTTTAAAAGGTAGGGGGGGTGAGACCCGGGGGGAGAGCAGGCAGGGGAGGCGCCGTGCGGGAAATTTGCGCACCCCTGATGTAACGCGCGTAACAATGTATCATTCTACACTCTTACCTAAGCTGGAAATCGTTTGCTGCTCCTGTTATATGTCTGTCAAAATCCTGATTGTGTGCCTAACATAATGGCCGCCTCAGTAAGTGTAACTCAGCAGCTACAATGTTTCTTTAACTGATAAAGATAATTAATTTGTTGCCAATGTTCCTAGCAGTCTGAGCTGCAAATTGTAACAATAGATAATGTTACCTGAGTAATATCAGGATACATTGTAGCTGCTGAGTTACACTGACTGAAGGATTTATGGAAACGGAAAGGCAGCCATTACTTGAACCCTGGGAAGCAGGATCTTTGCTGATCGATGGCGTGATCGGCAGCTTAGGTAATTAGTTTTCAATACAGATAATTAAAGGCGGCATATATTTAAACAAAAAAAGATTATTTTTAAAGTGCTGCTTGGATTGCCTCTTTAATAGGCTCCAAAAAGGAATTTCTGCCGGTGTAATCCCTAAGTGGGAAGCTCAGAGGAGACGGAGGTGAGAAGGAGGAGACGGAGGTGAGAAGGAGGAGACGGAGGTGAGAACGAGGAGACGGGGGTGAGAACGAGGAGACGGAGGTGAGAACGAGGAGACGGAGGTGAGAACGAGGAGACGGAGGTGAGAATGAAGGGCAGGGGGGGTGGGGGGATCAAGGCCGGGCTGCGGTTTCTGCAGCTACGCGAACTCACTTCCTTAACGTGACGTCACAGACGCTCGCACGGAACCGCAAACAGGCAAAGATCTTCCCTGCTTCTCTCCTTACTCCAAATGGCTGGCAATAGCCGCGACTACCTTGTTCAACGTACATACGTCTTTCATCAGACTCGATCCCGGAGATCGCTTACGTCCATACCACCATACCACCCAGACTGGTCGCACTACCATTTCTTACTGGCACTATGCTCAATTTCCTTAGCTCTTTTTGTGGATGTAGGAATGTGGAAGCTTTTATATCATTCTTTCCACCAACACTGGTTTTACATAATTCACACTTCCACGTGTTTTTTTCTTTTGGGGCCTCGCGACTCCTCCCTGGAACTTCATGCCATATGCATCTTCAAGATTTTTGGAACAGTCTTTGTCGGGGCGGAGTGATAAGTTGTTTTGCCTTGTTACCACTAGTTTGTTATTGACTGTAGTTTCATGTTATTCACTGTATAGTTCATGTTATTCACTGCACATTTTGGTTTAGATTTAGAGGCCTATGCAGAGAGCCGCTTTTGAAAATTGGGAGGGGAATAAAAAGTAGGTTTAATGGAGTTTATCTCCATATGCGAAATGGGCGAAATCCAGCTTTTTAATGCCATTACTGCATGTGTCTAGTTGTAAGGAGGAGATGCTGCGAAGCTGAAAGGGAAGAAAAAAAAATTGCGCATTTTTTTTTTTCCCTATAGCCGGCGACCTCCTGCTTCTTGCCAACTTTAGTTTGCGGAGAAAATTGAAGAATCGCGCCATGTTATTGGCTGCAACAGCCACTAGATGGCATTCGCAGGCGTTTCGAATTTGTGAAATTTTTAAAGCTGGGCGAGATGTATGGTTCTCGGCCAGCCGCGTGGCGAGATTTAAAAATAGAAAAAAAAATGGCGCTTTTTTCCTACCTCAACCACCATTTTTCAGCTGTTTTTTTGCGGCGATTTTCTCGGAAAATGGCGAGATTTTAAATGCGCTGCTCTCGCCATGAGCCCTAAGTTTGATAGATACATTATTTGATATAATTTTATAATCACTATCTAGGTGGAGTAGAGAGCCATCTAAGCGTTCTTTTTACTTTCTCCTCCTCGCTCCTGTCTGTCTCTCTCTCGCTCCTGTCTGCTCCTCTCTCCGTCCTTTCTGTCTCTCTCGTCCTGTCTGTCTTCTCTTCTCCTTCCTGTTTCTTCTCTGTCTCTCCTGTCTGTCTGTCCCTGTCTCCTCTCTCTCTCTCTCTCTGTCTTCTCTCTCTCTCTCTCTCTCTCCTGTCTCTCTCTCTCTCTCTCTCGTCTCGTCTCCTCTCTCTGTCTCTCTCATCCTCTCATTTCTTTTGCAATAGCGGTGTCCTGTAAGAAATCCATCGCAGAGAAGGGTACCCCCCCCCCCTCCAGAGTAAGGGCAGAGTACGGCAGAGTACGCTGCATGCTTGTTTCTGTTGGTGTGTGCTGCAACGCTTGTTTCTGTTGGTGTATGCTGCACGCTGTTTTCTTTGTTTTCTGTTGGTGTATGTTTGCACGCTTGTTCTCTTCTTTGTTTCTGTTGGTGTACGCTGCCACGCTTGTTTCTTTGGTGCGTGCGTGTGCACGTTTGTTTTCTGTTGGTGTGGCGCTGCACGCTTGTTTCCTGTTGGTGTGCGCTGCACGCTTGTTTCTGGTTGGTGTAACGCTGCAGCTTGTTTTCTGTTGGTGTGCGGCAACCTTCGTTTCTGTTGGTTGTGCGCTGCACGCTTGTTTCCTGTTTGTTTGGTGTGCGCTGCACCTTGTTTCTGTTGGTGTGTGCTGCACGCTTGTTTCTGTTGGTGTACGCTGCACGCTTGTTTCTGTTGGGTGTCCGCTGCCGCGTTGTTTCTGTTGGTGTACGCTGCACATGCACGCTTGTTTCTGTTGGTGTACCTGCACCCTGTTTCTGTGTGGTGTACGCTGCACGCTTTGTTTCTGTTGGTTCTGCAACGTCTTGTTTCTTGTTTGTATGCTGCACGCTTGTTTCTGTTGGTGTACGCTGCACGCTTGTTTCTGTTGGTGTAAGCTGCACGCATGTTTCTGTTGGTGTAAGCTGCACGCTTATATTAGGAGTTTATACCCCATATACCCTTTATTCTTCCCAGATCGCTTATTGATTATTTGTATTGAAAAACTAAAATAAAGAGTGAAATAAAACTCGTCCCTCCCTGGCACCTCGTACCCCTCACTCACTCTCAATACCACACATACGGTGGTCCGCCCTTCTCTCTTCTCCGTGCCCAGGGCACTCCAGGCTGCACGATCCCTGCCGGCCCCACAGAACACATTGGCGCACACCTTAGACTTGCTCTTGGGTTCTTCCTGTTGATGGAAGATAGAAGCACAGTAAGTGTGTGTGTGTGTGTGTGTGTGTGTGAGGCAGTGTGTGTGTGAGGCAGTGTGTGTGTGAGGCAGTGTGTGGTGGTAGTGCAGGAGTGTCGTGTATGAGCTGAGCAGTGTTGTGTGTAGTCGAGTGTAAGTGATGCTGTGTGTGTGTGTAAAGTGAGGCTGTTGTGGGGAGTGGGCTTGCGTGTGAGGAGTGAGGCTGCGATGTAAGATAAGGCTGTTTTTGAATGAGTGAGGCTCGTGTGAGGAGTCCTGCGTGTAGTTAGGCTGCTTGAATTGAGTGAGGCTGTGGTGATGAAGAGCTGCGTGTGCAGTTGAGAATGCAACGGTTTTATGCTTCAAGCTTTTCCATAAGATACGTGTCGCTGGTTAAAAGTCACCAATTTCAGGGTATTACTTCTCCTTAAGTTTGTTTGTACCATAGTATGTTTGTTTTATAGCATCTAAGGGCCTCATGCAGAGAGCAGCCGCTATTTGCAAATCTCGCCATTTTCCAGAGAAAATCGCGCAAAACACAGCGTGAAAATGGCGAGGTTAGGAAAAAGCGCCATTTTTTTTCATTTGAAAATCTCGCCGCGCGGCTGGCGAGAACCTACATCTCGCCAGTCTGAAAAAATTCCGAATTCAAAGAAAGGCGCGCTCGCCATCTAGCGGCTGTTTTTGCGCGCAATGTCTCAATTTCTCCGCAACTAAAGTTGGCAAGAAGCAGGAGGTCGCCGGCTATGGGAAAAAAAAAATGACGGATTTTTTTTTTCCCTTTCAGCTGCGCGCATCTCCTCATTTACAATTCTCCACATGCAGTAATGCTAAAAATAGGGATTTCGCCCATTTCTGCATATGGAGAATAAAACTCTCCATTAAACCTACTTTTTATTCCCCTCTCCAATTTTAAATAGCGCTGCTCTCTGCATGAGGCCCTAAATGTACTTATGTCCCACTTATTTACACCTTGATCATGTATAGGTATCCGTGATTTCTATATGTTCCATGAAACTATTGGGTATTAGGGCCTCATGCAGAGAGCAACGCTTTTTAAAATTGGAGAGGGGAATAAAAAGTAGGTTTAATGGAGAGTTTTATTCTCCATATGCAGAAATGGGCGAAATCCGCTATTTTTAGCATTACTGCATGTGGAGAATTGTAAACGAGGAGATGCGCGCAGCTGAAAGGGAGAAAAAAAAATCGCGCATTTTTTTTTTTTTCCCTATAGCCGGCGACCTCCTGCTTCTTGCCAACTTTAGTTGGCGGAGAAAATTGAAGAAAATCGCGCCAAAAACAGCCGCTAGATGGCGAGCGCGCCTTTCTGAATTTGGATATTTTTCAGACTGGCGAGATGTAGTTTCTCGCCAGCCGCGCGGCGAAATTTTCAAATAGAAAAAAAAAATGGCACTTTTTTCCTAACTCGCCATTTTCAGCTGTTTTTTGCGCGATTTTCGCCGGAAAATGGCGAGATTTTAAATAGCGCTGCTCTCTGCATGAGGCCCTTAATGTGGGACACTGCTGTTTCCATAGAGCAGGCGATTAATGACATTAGCAAGTCTCAATTCAATAGTCTGTGACAATGCCTGGGCTTCCTACCCGGTGACAGGTTTTAATCCCTTTGCTGGTTTTGCTGCTACCATTACTGCCGGGAGGCCGCTCCATGCGCGCACTACCCCTTCCGTTAAAGGAAGCGTTTCCTGAAACGTTACATTCTCAGGGCAGGGGGGTGAGATTCTCACATTTCCTCACTTAACATTCCTTCCTCCCTAACAACATTTGGTTGCAATTAAAATGCCTCTGTCTGGGACCCAGAGAAATAAAAAGTATTTCGTTAACCCCTGTTCTGCTGGACAAGGAGCGGCCAACTCCCGCCCTCAAGGGCCACCAAAAGGTCAGGTTTTAAAGGTATCCCTGCTTCAGCACGGGTGGCAAAATCACTGACCAACCTGTGCTGAAGCAGGGATATCCTGAAAACCTGACCTGTTGGTGGCCCCGTGAGGAATGGAGTTGACCGCCCCTGTCCTGGACAGTCCTGCAATGTGTTGCAGGCCCCTCTGGCAGCAATGGGGTTAATAACCACATGTTGTTTCGCTCACACGGCGCAGCCTGCCCGCGAGAAAGATGGCCGCATTTCTTGACGCTCAACATTATTCCCACGCAGAATAAACAGGACTATCATCTGAAAGGGTAAATTATATTGTAATGAGGGATCTAAAGCAGGGAATGCAGTTAATTAATGTATCAATCTTCACACCCTGCAACGTACCCTTTCCGACACCTGTAGGTTAACCAGGGAACTTAAAATGGCCACCAACCCCGCCTATTAATGTGACCGTACCTTCCGTAAGCGATGCAGCCCAGATCTGCTTGTACTTCTGTACCAATGCTGAGAAGAACTCATTCCACCGCAAATCGCATTCATACCGCGTCTTCCAATCCCAACGCTCGTTACAAGGCTCAGATAATCCTCGGAGAACACAAACCCCCCAATCCCTCTTACAAATATACACAACCCCAATATATGGGATTTTTGGGGCCGTTTCACATCGTTTAAAAAAAACACTTTCTTCCAAAGATTGCCTCACCCTCAGAGTAAAATAAATGTGACTTATTTGTCCTGTGAAATCCCTTTTTAGTATTTGCCCAAAAGGGATTTATTTTAGAAAAAAAGCCTCTGCCCCTCCTGCACTATTTATATCGTTCTGATATAAACGTCCAAAGAGCTTTTCTGCAACGGTGAATAAATGTAAAAATTATTTTTTTACATTACACACAGTACCACTGCTTTTTATAGACATTTCAAGCACCGTGTTTAACTGATTCTGATTAAGAATTCCTTGTGCTGAGCTCAGCTGCTTAACTCAGGGGGGCTCAACTCCAGTCCTCAAGACCCCCCCCCCCCCAACAGGTCAGGTTTTCAGGATATCACTGCTTCAGCACAGGTGGGTCAATCCGTGGTTCAGTGGACATCTGAAGCAGGGACTGTTTGAGCCACCTGTGCTGAAGCAGGGATATCCTGAAAACCTGACCTTGAGGACGGGAGTTGAGAACCTCTGGTTTAAGCAGTGGTGCCCTCCAAATCGCGTCGCACACAATTTAACGGCCGGATAATGACAGACACCAGGTGAAGATCGTAACGAGGAATTTGGTTGTCATGGAAATACTGAGAGTAAAAGTTAAACTAATTAAACAGTTCTGTTTGGAGGGGGGAGGGGGGGGTAAAGAGACTGATCCTTTATCCACAGGATCGTTCGGGTCATTTTTGATCCGTAGTCCCCATTGAGTCCAATGAGGAATTTCGTCACATATAGAATCGGCCCCTTAATGTCCCTGCTTCAGCTAACTTTGGTCATCGGAGAGATTGGCCCTATAACCCGGGGGCTGGGCAACCCATGTCCTCAAGGGCGACCAACAGGTCCGGTTTGCAGGATATCCCTGCTTCAGCACAGGTGGCTCAGTCGAACTGATTGAGCCACCTGTGCGGAAGCAGGGATAGGCTGAAAATCTAACCAGTATAGATACATATATATATATATACAGGGGTACCGGTCCCCCCTGATGAAGTCAGTGCATCAGCTGACGTAACGCGGGGGGCCACGTCATCACGTTAGTGCCGATCAGCTGTGTGAGACGATTCCACACTGAAGGCAAAGAGAAGTGAGCTCCAAAGGTTCAGTGGTTCAGTGGCACATCCACAGTGAGGGATTCGTGAGGCGACCCTGGGATCCGCCCACGGATCGCGGGATTCCTGGGCATTTGTACCATCTAGCAGCGCCGGCAGAGAGCGAGGACGTGGCTGGGACCGCTGCGCCACTCCCTACCCTTATATACCAACACATCCGTGGGTTTACCTGCCGGCGGAGTGCGAGTACGTGGCCGGGACCGCTGCGCCACTCCCTACCCTTATATACCAACACATCCGTGGGTTTACCTGCCGGCAGAGAGCGAGGACGTGGCTGGGACCGCTGCGCCACACCCTACCCTTATATACCAACACATCCGTGGGTTTACCTGCCGGCAGAGAGCGAGGACGTGGCTGGGACCGCTGCGCCACTCCCTACCCTTATATACCAACACATCCGTGGGTTTACCTGCCGGCAGAGAGCGAGGACGTGGCTGGGACCGCTGCGCCACTCCCTACCCTTATATACCAACACATCCGTGGGTTTACCTGCCGGCGGAGTGCGAGTACGTGGCCGGGACCGCTGCGCCACTCCCTACCCTTATATACCAACACATCAGTGGGTTTACCTGCATACACCTCCCGGATCAGCGTGCAGATCGTCTCCCGGTGCCGGAGTCTGGAGACTTAGGCCACACCTATAGTGCCGTCGATGGCGACGGCGACACGACGGATGACGTCACCCGTTGCCACAGGCGAAAGTTATATTTCGCCGGGCGGCGGCATCGCGGGTTTCCTAACATTTGATTGGTTCCGGGGCCGTCACATGAGGCGACAGCCCTTGAAAAATCAAATTTTGCCGGCTACCAGTATTCGCGACGGCGCCGTCGCTCCGTCGCGCTGACTATAAGCGCACGCAGCGGCGGCGGCTGCGGCACTGCATTTGTTTTCGGGCGACGTTGCGTCGCCGTCACTATAAGCGCGGCCTTAGCCGACGGGGATCTGCGGTCCAGTACTACACCGGACTTCCCGTTGTCGGTGGGATCCGTTGGGCCCACACTTGTTCACATTAACCCTTTCCGGAGTCCCGGGATTGTTACATCATATACCTCACTTACCTGCGTTGCTGGGCTGTGTGGTCGGCACCTGGACAGTCACCGGCGGCTTCTCATCCCACACAGCAGGTGGTGTATCACCGTGTGCCCCAGCAAACACTCCCTCTCCTCACCGACATACAGCTTATTATTGGCCACATTTGTTTCTTATACATTGTATACATTGTACCATTGTTTTATATCTTCTAATACATCAATACATCAGGGGATTTGCTTGCCGTTTTAATATACTTTTACATTTGATACCTCTACGTATATTTGCGCTTTATTTTTTCTTCGGTACGCATAAATATGGATTAGGTTAATCCACACTTAGAGCAACATTATTCTGACGTTTATGTGATTTCTGTTATATACTTACTAGCTTTTGTTATCTCCGGAGTGGCCTGGCCTTTTTCTTTCTCCTGGATAGAAAATACGGGATGTCCTTGGCTGTGCTCTATCTACGCTCTCTATCCACTCGCGAGTAAGGACATATCGCCCAATAGGCAAACGGCAGCTCGCGCATGCGCCTGTCAGCACGTCCTGAACAGCAATACCGGCTCCCTACCTGTACCGAAGCTGTGCGCAAGCGGGGAGACTATAGAGCCCGTTATACATGCGTTATTTACATCAGTTATGCACGTATATGACGATTGCAGTACAGTACATGCATCGATAAGTGGGGAAAAGTTAGTGCTTCACTTTAAGTACATTTTCGCTTTACATACAGGCTCCGGTCTCATTGCGTACGTTAATGCGAGGTATGCCTGTACATTTACATGTATATGTATTTATAACTGATGTCCTGCTTTTCTCTTAACCAGCCTCCTGCCCCACGGGATTCTGGGTATCTCATCTATCATCTTTTATTATAGAGATATATATATATTTAATTTGGGCGTAAGAATATTTCTTTCCCATGATCTCACAGCTGCAGAATGCCTCGGAATCCCCCGGCACACACAGGGCTTAATCTCTGTAGCCAAAACATTTGCTCAGCTGTTGCGGGTGGGTGGAGGAGAGGCGAGGAGAGGCCCACCGAGGGATAACCGAAGACGCTAGCATGGCTGCCGGCATGTGCAGATGTAGCGGCCGTTACCGGCACCCCTGTAACATCGGTAACGGCGAGTCTGTGTGTGAGGACGGGGTCGCGTCGCGATGCAGGGACGCAGCGCACAGACGTGTTGGTGAACGGTGCAGATGGCGCCCCTTTTGGTTTGGCGAAAAAGTTCACAGCGACCAAAGTTTGCAACCAGCCCGCTTCCCGCCACATGCCGACGCGTTGCCCGATCCATCGTTACACCCTCACAGTGCCACGGCGAACTTTAAAGGACAATGTTTATAAAAGTCTCTGGGCGGTAACGCGGCAAATTCCCACGTCCCGCGGTAACGCGGCAGATTCACACGTCCCGCGGTAACGCGGCAGATTCACACGTCCCGCGGTAACGCGGCAGATTCACACGTCCCGCGGTAACGCGGCAGTTTCACACGTCCCGCGGTAACGCGGCAGATTCCCACGTCCGCGTAACGGCGCAGATACTCCCCGACGTCCCGCGGTAACGCGGCGATTCCCACGTATTTCACACTCCCGCGGTAACGCGCGCAGATTCACAGCGTCCCGCGGTAACGCGCAGATTCACACGTCCCGCGGTAACGCGAGCAGATTCCACGTAACGCGGCAGATTCACCGTCCCGCGGTAACCGGCAGATTCACAGTCCCCGGTAACGCGGCAATTCACACGTCCGCGGTAACGCGGCAGATTCCCACGTCCGCGCGGTAACGCGGCAGATTCCCCACGTCCCGCGGTAACGCGGCAGATTCACACGTCCCGCTGTAACGCGGCAGATCACACGTCCTGCGGTAACGCGGCAGATTCACACGTCCCGCGTGTAACGCGCAGATTTCACACGTCCCGCGGTAACGTGGCAGTTTCACACGTCCCGCGTGTAACGCGACAAGTTCACACGGCCCTACGAAACGCGGCAGATTCCCACGTCCCGCGGTAACGCGGCTATTCCACGTCCCGCGGTAACGCGGCAGATTCACACGTCCCGCGGGTAACACGGGCAGATTCACACGTCCCCGGTAACGCGGCAGATTCCCACGTCCTGCGGTAACGCGGCAGATTCACACGTCCCGCGGTAACGTGGCAGTTTCACACGTCCCGCGGTACGCGGCGATCACACGTCCCGCGTTAAGTGCAAACGTCCAGCTAACGCACAGATTCACACGTCCCGCGGTAACGCGGCAGATTTCCCACGTCCCGCGGTAAACGGCGGCAGATGGGTCCCTCCCACGTCCCTCGTAACGCGGCTCATTCACACGGTCCGCGTAACACGGCAGATTCAAACACTTCCCAGCGGTAACGCGGCAGATTCCCACGTCCGCGTTAACGGGCAGATCACCACGTCCCGCGGTACACGCGCAGATTCACACGTCCCCGCGTAACCGGCAGATTCCCAGCACGTCCGCGGTAACGCGACCGATTCACACGTCCCGCGGTAACGCGGCAGATTCCACTTCCCGCGTTAACGCGGCAGATTCCCACGTCCGCGGTAACGCGGCAATTCCACGTCCCGGTAAACGCGGCAGTTCCCACGTCCCTCGGTAGACGCGGCAGATTCCACGTCCCGCGGTAACAGCCAGATTCCCACGCCCCGCGGTTAACGCGGCGAGATTTCCCACGTCCCCGCGGTAACGCGGCAGATTTCCCACGTCCCGCGGTAACACGGCAGATTTCTCGGCGTTTTTTAAGCTTGATTGGGGCTCGGCTCAGACTGCGCATCTTCTGCCGATCGTTTGCTTCTTTATGCCATTTCAATCCCATTTATTGTGATTTTGTTGCTTATACTTTTTTTTTGATTCTGCTATATTTCATTTTGTTTTACTATATATAGCAATTTTTTTATTTTGCATTATTTTTCATTGTTTTTTAATATAATTTTGTGAGCGTAGTGTCCCTGATGTCTTTGTATTTAGTTACGAGGGTGAGAGGTACTGTGTCCCTGATTCTGGTGTTTTATTACGAGGGTTGAGAGGTATGTCCCCATATCTCTGTATTAGGCCGCGCATATTGGCCGCGACGGGCGACTGGCACGTCACCCGTCGCCGCTAGCGAAAGTTATATTTCGCTTTGCGGCGGCGGCACGATTACTGGCATTTGATTGGTTCAGGGCTGTCAACACAGAGGCGACAGCCCTTGAAAAATCAAATATTGCCAGCTACCAAAATTCGCGACTCGCATTGGTTACTATAAGCGCTCGCAGCGGCGGAAATGCATTTGTTTCAGCGCTATTCAGAATTGGAGAGGGGGAAATTTTTAGCTTTATTGGAGAGTTTTTTATCTCCATATGCAGAAGGGCATAAAACTGCCTTTCGCTATGGAGAGTTTCAACCGCGCTATAAGCCCTATGGAGCGCTGTTGAAACTAGTGGGAAAAAATCGCGTTTTTTTTTTTCCCCTCCACCGGCCGCGGAGCGCCATTTCTTGGTGGAGAAAAATGTTGAAATCGCGCCATTTTTTTGGCGCGAACAGCCACTAGATGGCGATCGCGCCTCTCTGCATACGGCAGAAAAAAAAACTGAGAGATTAGAAACTCTCCAGCCGCGCGCGAATTTCAAGGAAAAAAAAAAAATGGCGCTTTTTTTAAAACTTGCCTGTTTCGCGGCAGTTTAAAGCTCCATTTTCGCCGCTAATGGCGGATTCCTTTTAGCGCTGCTCTCTGCATGAGGCCCTAAATTTGTAAAAGCTTCCAGTGACTGAGCTCCTGATTAGAACCAACGCTAACACCACCCTAACACCTGTCACTAGTTTTAAATACCTGGGCTTATGGTTTGACTCCCACTTAACATTCGGGATGCACATTGATACCCTGACAACCAAGACCTATGCCAAACTAGGGGTAACTTTACAGGAACAATCCTCCCTATGGGGCCTATGCAGAGAGCAGCGAATTTAAAATTGGCGAGTTTAATAAAAAGTAGCTTTTTTGGAGAGTTTTTATTCTCCATATGCAGAAATGTGCGAATTCTGCTATGTTTAACTGAATGCCGTGTGGCGAGTTTAAATTGGCGAGATGCGCGCTGCAGAAATGTTTAAAAAAAATTCGCGCCTTTTTTTTTCCCTTTGCTATGGCCGCGAGCGGCAGCTCTTGCCACTTTTTTCTGGCGAGCAAAAAGGAACAATCGCGCCATTTTATTGGCGCGAACAGCCGCTAGATGCCGTTCGCGCCGCTCTGCATAAGGAATTTTTAAAACTGGCGAGATGGAGGTTCTCGCCAGCCGCGAGGCGAGTTTTAGAAATAGAAAACAAAAATGGCGCGTTTTTCGTAACTCGCACATTTTTCTTCTGCTGTTTTCTGCGCGATTTTCTCCAAAAACGGCGAGTTTTGAAATAGCGCTGCTCTCTGCATATGCCCCCTAAGTCTCCTGGTCAGAAAGCGTATTGCACAGCAATGCTAATGCCATTATTGACTATTGGAGACATAGTATAATTGGCTCGGCTCCTCAAACCCACCTTACAAAACTTGACACCCTCTACAATTCAATTTGTCGTTTTGTTCTCCAATGCAACTACAACACACATCACTGCAAAATGCTCAAAGAACTAGTTGGTCATCACTAGAGTCTAGGCGCAAATTTCACCTTTCCCTGTCTCACCCTCAATACCTTTCTGGCAGCTACCAGCTACCTGAACAAGCTCCTCACCCTACCACATGCAGCACCTATACCTGAGATCAGACTCCAAAAGACTATTCATGGTCCCAAGGGCTCAACAAAGTACTCCGGCGACTTTCCTCCTTCTCCTTCCGTGCACCCCAAAAACTGGAACACCCTACCACTAGACTCTCACTATCCACCACCAGCTTAAGTTCTCTTCAAATCTAAGGCTGTCTCATATTTTAATCTGGTCTGTAACTGTTTCATACGCTAATAATATATATTTCTTTAACTGTGCATGCAATTCTTGTATATAATGTATACCCTGTCATTTATGGGAACGTATTGTAACCATTTTATTTTGTTTTAACTCTGTGCCCAGGACATATTTGAAAACGAGAGGTAACTCTCAATGTATTACTTCCTGGTAAAATATTTTATAAATAAATAAATAATAAATACACACGCTAGCAGTGTGGCACAGTGCTATACACAGAATGGTGTAGGCACAAGGGTCGCTGCCCTGAAAATCCACAGGGATATTATTTAAGGGCGACTTGCCCCAAGTCAGAGCGAGCGGTACCCACCGGATTTCTTCAACAAGTCCATAACATTACAGTAGTATTTCCGATTTAGTATATGCTGTCTGTGAGTAAGTTACTTGCTGCTGCACTTCTTTACCCCCAGGCTGTGCAGAAAGCTTGGCAATACGCCCGGCAATAGCTTATGGATCAATGTTAAAATGGACATGAAGCAAAAGGTGACCCTGTGTGCTAATTTGCATTGATTACCCCAGAATCCCTGGCTGCAGGTGGAAGCACTGGACGCTAAGAGATAAGGGGAAGGGCAGGGCTGCAGACCTGGCTGAGACTAGTGAATTTACTCACTGTATACTTTTATTTGCCGTACACGGTACGGTGGGGGCAGGGTGGTGGGGTGTCACTTTTACTCATATAACTTTTTTGTGTGGTATTTAGTAATGAACCTCATTAAACGTCAGGAAGGGGGTCCTCCTCAGGGGTTACGCTATCATTTTACTGTTACTGAATTAAACATGTTTAAAAGCTGTATACATTTAGGGGCCTATGCAGAGAGCAGCGCTAGAATAAATTGGAAGTTTAGAAAAAGTAGCTTTAATGGAGAGTTTTATCTCCATATGCAGAAATGGGCGAAATCCGCTATTTTAGCATTACTGCATGTGGAGAATTGTAATAGGAGATAGCGCGCAGCTGAAAGGAGAAAAAAAATGGCGTGTTTTTCCTACCACCTCTCGCTCTTTTCAGCTGTTTTTTTGCGCGATTTTCGCGGGAAATGGGCGGATTGTAATAGCGCTGCTCTCTGCATGAGGCCCTTACGTCTCCATGCTTATCTGTAGATATATACTGACTAACGCTTTCAATTAAAGCTCGTAGGCCACGCCTGAGCGAGGATTATCTCAAATATACCCAAGTACAACCCCCGGGGGATTTAATAACGGAGCGCAGGGTCAGGTGAGAAAAGCAAAGTAATGGCCGTTACCGAATAAATACCCATGGGCCATGGAAAAGGGATGTGAGAGGAGCATGAGAGTCATACCACAGGCGGCAGGCCGAGGCCTTCATTACAGGCATCAGGCCTGTACATACGCAGGGCCGCTTACCATTCTCAAGGGCGAGGCTTCATGACAGGGCGATCCGAGCCTTACATTACAGGCAGGCCGAGGCCTTAACATTCAGCAGCCGAGGCCTTAAATTACATAGCAGGCCGAGGCCTAACAATTACAGGCAGGGGCCGAGGCCTACATTACAGGCAGGCCAGGCCTTACATTACATTACCAGGCAGGGCCGAGGCCTGACATTACAGGCAGGCCGAGGCCTTACATTACAGGCAGGCCGAGGCCATACACATTACAGGGGCGCCGAGGCCATACATTACAGGCAGGCCGAGCCTTACTTACAGGCAGGCCGAGGCCTTACATTACAGGCAGGCCGAGGCCTTACATTACAGGCAGGCGAGGCCATACATTACAGGCAGGCGAGGCCATACATTACAGGCAGGCCGAGGCCTTACATTACAGGCATGGCCGAGCCATCCTACAGATGCAGCCGAGCCCATACATTCAGGAGGCAGGCCGAGGCCATCCATTACAGGCATGCCGAGCCTTACATTACAGGCAGGCCGAGGCCTTACATTACACGCAGGCCGAGGCCTTACATTACAGGCAGGCCGAGGCCTTACATTACAGGCAGGCCGAGGCCTTATATTACAGCACGCAGCGCTGCACTGAGACCCCCGGCCCATCACTGTGGGAATTACACTGAGACCCCGAGACCCTCACTGTGGGAATTACACTGAGACCCCCGGCCCCCCACTGAGGGAATTACACCGAGACCCCCGGCCCCTCACTGAGGGAATTACACTGAGACCCCCGGCCCCTCACTGTGGGATTACAGATACCCCCGGCCCCTCACTGTGGAATTACACTGGAACCCCCGGCCCCTCACTTGGGAATTACCCTGGACCCCCGGCCCCTCCTGTGGGAATTACACTGAGACCCCGTCCCCCAGCCCCTCAACTGTGGGAATTTACACTGAGACCCTCGCCCCCCACTGTGGGAATTACACTGAGACCCCCGGCCCCTCCGTGGAATTACACTGAGACCCCCAGCCCCTCACTGTGGGAATTACACTGAGACCCCTAACCCCTCACTGTGGGAATTACACTGAGACCCCCGGCCCCTCACTGTGGGAATTACACTGAGACCCCCGGCCCCTCACTGTGGGAATTACACTGAGACCCCCGGCCCCTCACTGTGGGAATTACACTGAGACCCCGGCCCAACACTAGATTACACGAGACCTCCCGGCCCCTCACTGTGGGAATTACACTGAGACCCCCGCCCCTCACTGTGGGAATAACACTGAGACCCTCCGGCCCCTCACTGTGGGAATTACACTGAGAACCCCTAACCCCCTCACTGTGGGAATTCAATGAGACCCCCGCGCCCTCACGTGGGAATTACACTGAGACCTCCCGGCCCCTCACTGTGGGAATTACACTGAGACCCCTAACCCCTCACTGTGGGAATTACACTGAGACCCCCGGCCCCTCACTGTGGGAATTACACTGAGACCCCCAGCCCCTCACTGTGGGAATTACACTGAGACCCCGGCCCCTCACTGTGGGAATTACACAGAGTCCCCCCCGGCCCCTCACTGTGGAATTACACCGGGACCCCCAGCGCGCCCCTCACTGTGGGAATTACACACTGAGACCCCCGGCCCTCCACTGGGAATTACACCGAGACCCCCGGCCCTCACTGTGGATTACCTGAGACCCCCGCCCCTCACTGTGAATTACACTGAGACGCCACCCCGCCCTCCCTATGACTTACACTTAACCTCCACCCCTCCCTGTGGGAATTACAACACAGAGACCCCGGCCCCTCACTGTGGGAATTACACAGAGACCCCCGGCATCTCACTGTGGGAATTACACTGAGACCCCCTCCCCTCACTGTGGGAATTACACTGAGACCCCCCCATCCCTCCATGTGGGAATTACACTGAGACCCCCCAGCTCCTCACTGTGGGAATTACACTGAGACCCCTAACCCCTCACAGTGGGAATTACACTGAGACCCCCGGCCCCTCCCTGTGGAATTACACTGAACCCCCAGCCCTCAACTGTGGGAATTACACTGAGACCCCCAGCCCCACTGGGAATTACACTGAGACCCCTAACCCCTCACAGTGGGAATTAACACTAGACCCCCCAGCCCCTCACTGTGGGAATTACACTGAGACCCCCGCCCCCTCTCTGTGGGAATTACAGAGACCCCCCGCCCCTCACTGTGGAATTCACAGAACCCCCGGCCCCTCATGTGGAATTACACTGAGACCCCCGGCCCCTCACTGTGGGAATTACACTGAGACCCCCGGCCCCTCACTGTGGGAATTACACGAGACCCCGGCCCCTCCCTATGGGAATTACACTGCCCCCCCCCGGCCCCTCACTGTGGGAATTACAGCGATCCCCCGCCTCACTGTGGGAATTAACACTGAGACCCCTATACCCCTCACGGTGTAATTACACTGAGACCCCCGGCCCCTCACTGTGGGAATTACACTGAGACCCCCAGCCCCTCACTGTGGGAATTACACTGAGACCCCCAGCCCCTCACTGTGGGAATTACACTGAGACCCCCGGCCCCTCCCTGTGGGAATTACACTGAGACCCCCGGCCCCTCACTGTGGGAATTACTCTGAGACCCCCAACCCCTCACAGCGCAGTATGTGCTGTATACAGTTTCCAAGCAGATAACAAGGGACATTAACAATACGGCAGCTGCAGCAGCTGTGTTTGCGAAGCAGTGTCACCATCACTCACACAACTGTGCAAGCTTTGCACTTCCCGCACACATATCTACATGTTATACGGGCAGAGCCCCTCTCCCCCCCGTACCGCCCCCTCCCCCCCATGCCCCCCCGTACAGCGCCCCGGTAATGGAAGTGATATTTGCATTGTAAACATGATACAGTCTTTACATCGCCTCAGGATGAGAAGTGCAGTGACGTGTTATGTTTCCACTCTCACGGGAAATGTACAATTATATTTTAGTGGGTTTTAGCAATCCAAGCTATATCCTACATGGGTGTTTTTTAAATAAATCACTTCTGCGGTATTAGACTGGCTGCATTTTAAATACATTTGTATTCCAACTCAGTGCCGTTTTTAATGAGTTTTAATACACTGAGAATTCTGATTTCTGTAGCGGGCTTTATCCCACCTCCCCAGCAGTGCTGGATCTTCTCAGCACTTTCCTGTTTGTGAGCATTTGTTGCCAATGTTACCTTCGCAATATAAGAATACATTGTAGCTGCTGAGTTACACTGACTGCAGGATTGATTGAAACTGAAAGGCAGCCATTTGGCGAACCCTAGGAAGCCGGATCTTGGCTGATTGATCACGGGAGAACTAATTGATCGGCAGATTAGGTAATTCGTTTTCAACCAAGGTAATCAAAGGCTGCATGTATTAATATACATGTGGAAGAATGTACATATTACCCTATAGAAGTTTGCTGCTGGTAAAAAGAGAGGACTTACAGTACATATAGAAAAACTAAAGAACCAAGAGGAGGTGAATGTATAAGGCCGACAGAAAGAAAAATGTGTAAGTTTTATTATATTCACACCAGGGAATTTGTGCACCCACAGTTTGCCTCTATAGTAAATTGCACCAAATCAAAAAAAGCATATGCTTTATTTAACCCCTTCAGGGCTTTCTCACATTTTTCACTAGTTCAAGGGACAATAATTACATATATTCAGTGTAGGTACCTGCAAATTTGGTTATTATGCCTTGACGTGGCATGCAGGCTTATAACGCTTTGGCCAAAGGGTTTAACTAAATAACCCTTATTTATGAGATCAATATTTTATTTTAGCCTAATTGGTAGGAGCGCAGGAATCGGTCTTTTTGTTTTTCATTAATGTGTGTGTGTATAATCTATTATTATTTTTTAAGTGTCACTTGGGTTGCCAAATAACAGATGATGGGAAACTATTGCCATTAATATCTGTTTATTTTTGAAAGTGCAGAGACATTTGGGTCCGAGGTCATCTAAATATTTCTAAATCTCAGGTCCAGATACAGGGGACGTTATCTTGCACGCACGTTGACCAAAACAGTACTCATTTGTGGAGATAACCTCGCCACTTTTCCTTGCCGCGACTTTCCTGTTTCTGGGCTGGTGATGTACAAATCATTAGATAACCTCTGTATAGGGGAAAGGTAGGAGACCCCCAATCCAAACCGGAGCTCCGACCAGTGACATCACCGCGGTCGCACGCAGCCTTCCACCTACCCGCATCTAATACAGATACGCCGAGCGAGTTCTGCACATTGAGCGCGCTTGTATAAGCTTGTCATCTTCGAGGAAATTGTTTAACAGCCTGCACTTTGTGGGTTGCTTTGCACTTCTGTTTTATACATTTAATATATAACCTCTATTCATTTAATGTAACCGTGTATTGTCACCGTAACTCTGTGCCCAGGAGATACGTGAAAACGAGGAGGTATTACTCCCCGGTAAAATATTTGATAAATAAATCAAACAAAATAAATATTAAACAAGTCTCAGCATCATTTCAGTGTCTGCAGCACTGGTGCTATTTTGACAATGGCGAGCACGCAGTGTTCTGTAAGCGCAGCTCCCAGGAGGCAGATTACACATCTGGGGCACGCTTACACACCCCACACACCCAGTGACTTCTCGCTAACATCTGTTCTGTGTCACAGCCAGTTACTGAGTCACTGGGAGGAGGAATATTGCAGCACCGCACCCCGAGTGCGCCCGGGCGTTCTGCGTTCTGCGCGCTGAACCCTGCCAGAGATCCCCCTGACATTCCCTGGTAACAACAATAACCTGTGCTTTGTAGCCAGGACATGGCATTGTAGGACACTAATTCCTGCCCTGAAGAGCTCACACTCTAATGTTAGTACATGAGGCAGGGGGACATAACATAGAGATGAGAGATTTAGGTCATTAGACCCTCTGAGTTGTGCTCCTCCCTCGTCGGTCCACCAGCCAATAAACCCCTGACAGATGTTTCCTGGGAGTTACACTAACTTAGGTGGGGTTATCTTGGCCTGCAAGGGCTGTCCTGCCCTGGGGTGGGGGTGGAAGGGCAGCTCACTGAATACGCAGCCCCCCCCTCCATGCTAAGCATCACAAAGTCTCATTCCATTGCAGTGAAAGCGCTCACCCAAGTAACACCGTCCATCACCTTTTTAATATTTGTGTGCTAAGCCAATATATGTTTAACAGCTTTACCAATGCAGGTGGGCCAAACGCTGATTGCCACCAGAACAGATGTTATTTGCAACACACAAAGCTTTTGTTAGGCCCGGTGGCGTGGCTTTTGTGTTGCCTGCCCCCTGGCAGTGAGAGGGTTAAGAGCTCCTACCCGCAGGGAAGAAGGAATGCAGAAAGGATGCCAGAGGTGCGGCAATTACAGCCCAATAATAAGGCTGCGGAAAGATTTACAACATCTCACCCCTTTGCTGCCAGATGGGCCACAACGCCTACCCCCCAAAATTAGAGCACCCCCCCCCCTCCGATCCCCCCCCCCCCAAAAAAAACTGACTTAACATCAGCACCTCGCCAACAATGCAGAAACTGGTTTCCACAAAGCGGTGTGGGACCAGGAGACAAACAAGTGAAAATGAAGATAGTTTATCAAATATACATGAAATCTTCGTACGTACGCAGGACAGGACTATACAGTGAGAATAACTATACAGGAAAGTCAAAATATACAGTCTTAGGAGAGACTTTTATATCAGGGGCGCTCAACTCCCGTCCTCAAGGGCCACCAACAGGTCAGGTTTCCAGGATATCCGCTTCAGCACAGGTGGCTCAATCAGTGGCTCAGTCGAAGACTGAGCCACTGATTGAGCCACCTGTGCTGAGCCAGGGATCCGAAAGCCTGACCTGTTGGTGGCCCCTTCGTGGTCTTTGACTGAGCCACCCGTGCTGAAGCAGGGATATCCCGAAAACCTGACCCGTTGGTGGCCCTTGAGGACGGGAGTTGAGGACCCCCGGCACGCACAATGCTTGTTGTCTCGCTTTAATCACGGTGACATTCCCACACTGTAATTACAAGATGTTTGCTTCATGATCTCACTCCTCCGTTCTGCCTCAGGGGACCTGGGCCCGCTATGCATGTTTTCCATTAAAGCTAACTTTTCTTCCCCCATAACAAAGGAGGGAGAGGGGGGGTACGGGGCATGATGCCTTTTATTGGACCAACAAGTAGTGGAAATGTTACAGGCTTTCCAACCTCTCGGGGTCCCCCATCGGGTCTGGCAGAAATACAGAACCACACAATATTATATACAGGGTTTGTAAGAGGGATATCTGGCTGGAATGGCAACATATGTATCCTTCATATGTATCCTTCACGTGTATCCTTCATATGTATCCTTCACATGTATCCTTTACGTGTATCCTTCACGTGTATCCTTCACATGTATCCCAAAGCAAGGAAACGTCGCAAGCGCAAACACAGACGCCAAAGCACAATATAATGCAGGCAGGGGCGTGCAAACGTCCTGTCTGCTCTCCCCCCCCCCTTACCTCTAATGCGGCGTCAAATGACGCTACGGGTCATGTGACGTCACGTGAGTCTTCATGGCAACGGGCGTCAAATAACGCCGCTGGGTCATGTGACGTTGCGTCACATGACCACGCGGCGGCATTTACCACCGCGTTGCCATGGAGAAACGTGGACTGAAGCCGGGTAAGGGAGCCCCCCCCCCAAAAAAAACAATTATTGCGCCCCTTAGCTTCCCCCCTGCCGTAAGGGTTGGGAAACCCCCAGTAAGGAGCATGGCTGTCCGTTACTCAAGTTTAAAGATTTGTGGCTTTTTTAGGCACCCGAGTTGAAAAAATACATATCGCTGTCACCCAGATACAGATATCGTGAGCACCCGCGGGAGAAATATCTAAACGATGTCACGTTTTGTGAGGCCGTTTCCAAACACAGACGTAGGAGTATTGGTTTGTAACTGGGCCCCCATCGCCGCAACATGGAAATCCCTGCAGGACCTGCTTCAGCTCAGCGGGATAAGCTAATGAAAAAAATAAAATACATGATATATATATATATAGTGTTCGACAAACCTATACATTTGCACGCCCCGGGCGAGTGGATTTAACATCGTGGCGAGCTCCTATTGGCCCAAGCAGCACACGTGTGGTACTAGGTGGCGAGTAGATTTTTTTGTTCGGCGAATAGATTTTTTGGTGATTTGTCAACCACTGTATATATATATACAGTATACACCGGTACTGTATAGATCATTGACTATAGTGGCACTGCACTGAGACTGAGTGCAGTAACTTCAAAAAGATTAGGAATAAAGGCAGGTAATTGCAGGAACTCCGGGACTTGTTGAAAAAGTTACAAATATTTATGACAAAAAGGTAAATGTTGACCTTTTGAAAGAAATATTTTTCACTTTTTCAACAAGTCCCGTAGTGCCTGGTATTATTTTCATATACAGAATATATACACTAATATATATAGTGCAGAATAAATGAGTTCACTATTGCAACTGGACTAACATGGCAATTTCATAACTGCTCTATATTACCGTTTGATTTGTGAGTGGGCATTTGTCTGTTTTTTAATGTTCCATAAACTGATTGTTTTACTTTAATGCACTAGGTGTGCGCCTGTTTTTTTCTCTTTTTCTCTCATATATATATATATATATATATATATATATATATATATATATATATATATATATATACAGCTCAACCCCCTTATAACGCTGTGCTTGGGGTCCAAATTATCACATCGCGTTATAAGCGGATCGCGTTAGAAATAATGTACAACTGTATGCATTGTACAATAAAGTATTTAAGACACCACCAATAATCGTGTTGTAAAGTATTCATAAATACGGAAATAGGGAGCCGCGCATGCATCGCGTTATAAGCGGATCCGCGTTGTAATGGGGTTGAGCTGTATATATATATATATTTTTTTTTAATTATACTCTGCACTATTTGCGTCTATAAGTTCTGCCTGGGTTCAACAGTGTGCATTTTAAATCTTAAATGATTAAACATAACTTAGACGTAAGCTCCTCGGGGCAGGGACTCCGCTTCCTAATGTTACTCTTATATCTGAAGCGCTTCTTCCCATTACGTGTTATATTATTATGTCACGTGTGTTACTGCTGTGACGCGCTGTGTAAAGACATACATATATATATATATATATATATATGTGCATTAACATAGGGTGTAGAACAGGGGTTGTCCTCCAGTTGCGGGTTGGGACTAGGTATCGGATCCTTTCGCATTGCTCGGGCATGTCTGTGGTTAAGGTCCCAGACAGGACGCTTTGACATTTTGTTCAACATTTATATTGCAAAATGTTATGTTTGGCTGCAAACTCACTTTTTTTATTTTAACCCGTTGGCTGCCACGCAGGCTGGTAAGTGTAAATCTTACGGGTCTGACTCCCTGCAGTTTACATTGTAATTAATTTGTGTCACGTTACTATGTGACCCCCCACCGACCCCCCCCTTTCAACCCGCTACAAACCCCAGATCCGCGCAGGATTGTCTGCTGGAATTGGAACAAAGCACTCACCCATACACCACTCAAAAGTCGGTTTCATAAATGACATTATGTTCGGCATGTTTTCAAATCTAGGCTTGAAACCCATGTGCTAAATCCAAATGTAGGGCAGCCATAACCCAGGGCAAAGCCACAAGCTTTCCTGCAATTCTCTACGGCAGCCATTATTAATGAGCCCGGCCAATATTGTTTAAAACCAGCTTTTCTTTCGAATAGAAACTCAGTGGATGTTATCACAGTAATTAAAAAACACTAAAAGGTGATTACAAATAGACATTTATTTTTGGTTTAGATAAGTAGGATTATTAACCCCTTCCAGTGCCAGAGAGGTTAAGGGCAAGGATTTGAATGGCAGTTGGTAAGCCATGAATGCCTAGTAACTATCACCCCAAAAGTTTTAATTCAGCCCCATTCCTGCCCGAGATCAGCGTTTCAGAGCAAAAGTGGCCAAAAAAATATAAATAGTCACCAACATATTAACATTCTCCTCCCCCCCCCCAAAAAAAGAAATACTCAAATAGCCGACTGCCGAATTTGGCCAGAATTCTCCTACTTGTTAGACACTGGAATTTGGGCCCATGTCAGCAACGCGTCAGGTGCAATGTCACATCTGGGGGGGTTTAGGGAACTTCTCAAAATGCGTTGGTGACTGGGAAAATTCCATGGCTTTTCTCCAGCTGACAAGGAGCATTTCCTAGAACTTTCTTAATACAATGAGCAAAAACAGAAACTCGGACCTCACCAGACATTTCTCCCTGAGACCGTGTGACCTCACTCGTTTGCATCAGGCCCCACATTTAGATTGTAAGCTTTTGGGGACAAAGACAAAGGTTTGTGCCACAAGTGTGTGATATTTGCGGGATGTTGTTATCTTCACAACATACATGTGTAATGTAGGAATAGAAGTAGCATGATGGTCCAGTTACACAGTGTCACAAGCCTTCAATCAAACACAAATGTATGGGAATCAAAACCCCTCTGCGAACGAAGGGGTTAAAATCAGAAAGGGTTTCTAAATGTTATAGGTTTTTTCAGGATGATTTCTAAGCATGCCCTTCCCCAGAACTGAAGGGGTTAATCAGGTCATGGGTACATCCTATATATTTCAGGGAGGAAGGGGTAAATCGGCATATGTCATAAACTAAGGGGTAATAGGTATACAGCTAAACCCTACAAACATCAGGGTCACCCATGATCAGAGTGAACCCTACCACACCTTATTAGCACAAAGCCAAATCCTACACACTCTTGGATGGTTTATTGCTAAACCTCGGGATGGAAAGGGTTAACGCGTATATACCCAAACCCAACAGCCCTTGGGATGGAAAGGGTTAATGAGTATATACCCAAACCCTACAGCACTCAGGATGGAAAGGGTTAACGAGTATATACCCCAACCCTACAGCACTCAGGATGGAAAGGGTTAACGATTATATACCCAACCCCTACAGCACTCAGGATGGAAAGGGTTAATGAGTATATACCCCAACCCTACAGCACTCAGGATGGAAAGGGTTAATGAGTATATACCCCAAGCCTACAGCACTCAGGATGGAAAGGGTTAATGAGTATATACCCAATCCCAACAGCCCTCATGATACAAGGAATAAATAAGCTTAGTACTAAATCCTACAGACCCCAAAGGGTTAATAAACATGTCTTGGGACCCCCCCCCCTCCTCCATATCTCAGTATAGAAGTGGTTAACCCTTACACGTCCAGCACCCCCCTCCCCGCAGGAATGTGGAGTCCCAGTCTGTCCCAGTGAGTCCCAGTACATACCAGAGCCTGGGCACAGGGCAGGGCGAGCAGCGCCAGCAAGGGGAGACTTCTCAGAAACTGGGGAGGGAAGAAGGACAGGCCATGAATAAGACAGGAGGGAGACCCCCATAATGTGGGGGACAGGGGGGGAGGGAGAGAGGGGGAGAGAGGGGATCGGGGGCAGGGGGAGTGCAGTCTCACCATGCTGTGTGAGGGGTGGCAGGGCTCTGCTCTTCTCTTCTTCTGTAAGGGTTTTGTCCTGTCTGGTGCTGAAACTGTATCCTAAATCCTGCTGTCCCTCCTCCCCCTGTATCCCTCCTCCTCCTGTATCCCTCCTCCTCCTTCCCCTGTATTTCTCCTCCCCTCTCCCCCTCCGCTCTCCCTCTCCGAAGGAATCACCCTCTCTCCTCTTTCTATCCCCACACTCTCTCTCATTCTCTCCCACCCCCTTCTCTCTCTCCCTCATCCCCTCTTTCTCCCCCCCTCTCTCTCTCCCTCTCCCCCCCTTCTCTCTCTCATCCCCTCTCCCCCCACAATCTCATTCTCTCCCTCTCCCCTCTTTTTCTTCCCCTCTTTTTCTTCCCCCTTTTCTCTCTCATCCTCTCTCTCCCCCTTCTCTCTCTCATCCCCTCTCTTACCCCCCTCTCTCTCATCCCCTCTCCCCCCTCTATCTTTCCTACCCTCTCTCTCATCCTCTCTCCCCCACTATCTCTCTCATCCCCTTCCCCCCCCACCCATATTTTCTCTCCTCTTGTATTTCCACTCCTTCCTCCTCCTTTTTCCCCTCTCCATTCCCTGTTTTCTTCTTTACTAACCCTGTAACCCTTTCACCGCCACAAGGGGCTTCCAGGTGCCTTATTACTGTAGCTAAAGAGTAAATAAGGGTCAGTGCGCTGTTACTTATTCAAAACAGTCACCCTCCCTATTTCTCACAAGCAGTGACGGGGTTAACACAGCATTTGGACTTCCCACACCACTGATTATTTACACCGGCCCTGTCCATATCTGGACCTCTACACGGGAGGGGGGGGGGTGTCTCAACTCCGTGTTGAAGCAGCGACGGATTGAGCTACCTATGCTGAAGCTGGGATATCCTGCAAACCTGACCTGTTTGGAGGGGCGTGAGGAGCGGGGCTGATCCCCCCTGTTCTACGCTATCATTCCGATGTCTTTTTTGCACTATTAGTTTTCATTCACTATCACATTTTAACGGTAAAATGGCTATTTGCGTGTGAATATTGCGCTCGGGGGTCTTGTAGCTGATGCAGGGAGCCGGCGGCCCCCATGTTATTGGGTTCATTTGGCGTTTTTGTCCTCGCTGCCGTCATCAATTCTGCTGGACGGCTTGTCCTGGCTCTGCTGCTGTCACTGACCTCTGCAGCAGGGAAAACCAGCTCCCAGAATCCTTAGCGCTGGCATGGAGGGTGCCAGAGGGGGTGTGGAGCGGGTAAGGGGCCTAGAAAGGTTTGCCATCGGGGAGACGACTAACTGGCTGCCACCCCGGCTAAGGCCGCGCTTATAGTGCTGGCGACGCAACCGATGACATCACCTGTCGCCATTAGAGAAATGTATCATTCGTTTTTTAGCGACGTCGCTTGTTTGGTTTAGAGACAGTCACATGTGGTGACTGTCTCTAAAAAATAAAATTTACCCGGCTTCCAAATTTTTGGTCGCGCCGTCGCGCTTACTATAAGCGCTTGCGACGGAGTCAATGTATTTTTTTCGGAGCGACGTCGCCGTCGCAAGGCACTATAAGCGCAGCCTTCCACTTACCAGGAAGTAATACAGTGAGAGTTACCTCTCGTTTTCTTCGTGTATGTCCTGGGCACAGAGTTATGGTGAGAAAGCTACAGCGAAACGCGTAGAATTGTGCCTCTGAGGACCCCGTACCGAAATGCTGGCAGCCGGACTGACCATAGACCCTCCTTCCGCCTGGACCTGTGACGTCACTGCGCGGAGAGACGAAGCAGCGCAGGGAACGCGGCATAGACTACTGATCGGCGGGTACTCTCAAATGTCCTGGATACTTTGTGAAAACGTGCGTTAAAACTGCAACTACTGTACTTTAATTATTTGCGCAATATATGTATTCGAACATACTACCCTATGAGTGTGTTCCTTCTTCCTTTCTCTCATACGCTGAATCGCTACCGGAGCGACACACCACACAGAACAGATTCTACAGAGGTGTTCTGACCAAGAAGCTCATATCAGAGAGAGACGTATCCCTGATCTGCCTATATTTTCGTTACCATCTGTGAGTGGGATTGACACACAAATTTTTTTTACACTTGGAATTTGCTTTAAAACTGGTCTGCACTATCATCTTTATCTTCCACACATATTCGGCACCGTTATTGAGAGCGCTCCCCAATTTTTGGACATCCAAGTTTTTCCGGGACCAGAGGACGGTCTACAAAGAGTTGTTTTGAGCTGCCTAATTATATTATATATTTACCCTTTATTACACTCGTCACTGTGGGGCGAAGGTGGATATATTTTTAATATAAAGGTATTGTATTGGTATATAGATCAATTATTTTTTAGTCCCGTTTTTATTTTCTTCGCGCCCTTATTTGCACTAAGCTTATTGGGTTTGATTCATCTCATTTAAATGTAGCATTTCACTTTAAAATAAACCCTTTTTACTTGAGAGGGCCCGGTTACATTACAAGATTGTGGGCTTTTTAGGTCACCAACCGTTGTAGTTGGAAATAAATACATATCGCTGTCACCGACTACAGATAGTGACACCCGCGGGACGAAATATCTAAACGTAGTCACGGTTTGTGAGGCCGTTCTCCAAACACAGACGTAGGAGTTGGTTGAACTGGTCCCCCATCGCCGCAACATGGAAATCCCCTGCAGAGGACTCTTCATCAGCTTCTAGCGGATATCTAAGAAAAATAATAAAATACATGATATCATATATATAAGTGTTGACAAACGACTTACATTTCGCACGCCCGCCGGGCGAGTGGTATTAACATCGTGGACGAGCTCCTGATTGGCCCAAAGCAAGCACACGTCGTGGGTATCTAGGTGCGAGTAAGAGATATTTTTTGTTCGGCGTAACTAGATTTTTTGGTGATTTGTCAACACATGTATATATATATACAGTATAACACGGGTCTACTGTAATAGTCATTGACTCATAGTGGCACGCACGTGAGACTGAGTAGGCAGTAACCTTCAAAAAGCATTAGAATACCAGGCAGGTAATTGCAGGAACACTCCGTGGACTTGACTTGAAAAAAGTTCAAATATTTATGACAAAAGGTAAATGTTGTCCTATTTGCTGAAAGAACATTTTTCACTTTTTCACACAAGTCTCCCAGTTGCTCGGTATTATTTTCATATACCAGAAATATATACACTACTATAATAGTTGCAGAATTAAATGAAGGTCACTATTGAACGGACTAACATGGCATTTAAACTGCTCTACTATTACCGTTTGATTGTGAGAGGGCATTTGTCTGTTTTTAATGTTCCATTAAACTGATGGTTTTCTTACTTTAATATGCACTAGGTGTGCGCCTGTTTTTTCTTCTTTTTCTCTCATATTATATATATATCTATATATATATATATAATATATATATATATATATATACAGCCTTCAACCCCCTTATACGCTGTGATTGGGGTCAAATTATCACAATCCGTATAAGCGGATCGCGTGCTAAGAAATAAATGACAACTGTATGCTTGTCAAATAAAGTATTTAAGACACCACCAATATCGTGTTGTAAAGTATTCAGTAAAATCCACGGAAATAGGGAGCCGCGCATGCATCGCGTTATAAGCGGATATCCGCGTGTGTAAGGGTTGAGCTGTATATATATAATATTTTTTTTTTTAATTATACTTGCTGCACTATTTGACGTCTATAAGTTTGCTGACTGGGTTCAAACAGTGTGCATTTTAATCTTAAATGATTAAACCATAACTTAGCACGATAAGCTACTGCGGGGAGGGATCCGCTTCCTATGTTATCTTTAGATCTGAAGCGCTTCTTCCTTACGTGTTATATTATTTCACGTGTGAATGCTGTGACGCGCTGTGTAAGACAACATATTATCTATATATATATATTATATGTGCATTAACATAGGGTGTAGAACAGGGGTTGTCCTCCAGTTGCGGGTTGGGACTAGGTTCGGATCCTTTTCGCATTGCTCGGGCATGTTCTGTTGGTTAAGGTCCCAGACAGGACGCTTTGACTTTTGTTCAACATTTTATTGCAAAATTTTATGTTTGGCTGCAACTCACTTTTTGTTTATTTTAACCCGTTGGCTGCCACGCAGGGCTGGTCAATGTAATCTTACGGGTCTGACTCCCTGCAGTTACATTGTAATTAATTTGTGTCACGTTACTATGTGAACCCCCCCACCCCCACCCCCCCCTTTCAACCGCTACAAACCCAGATACGCGCAGGATGTGTCTGCTGGAATTGGAACAAGCACTCACCCATACACCACCAAAGTCGGTTCATAAATGACATTATGTTCGCCATGTTTTCAAATCTAGGCTTGAACCCATGTGCTAAATCCAAATGTAGGGCAGCCATACCGGGCAAAGCCACAAGCTTTCCTGCAATTCTCCTACGGCAGCCATTATTAATGAGCCCGGCCAATACTTGTTTAAAACCAGCTTTTCTTTCGAATAGAAACTCAGTGGATGTTATCACAAGTAATTAAAAAACACTAAAAAGGTGTGATACAAATAGACATTTATTTTGGTTTAGATAAGTAGGATTATTAACCCCTTCCAGTGCCAGAGGGTTAAGGCAAGGATTGAATGGCAGTTGGTAATCCATGAATGCCCTAGTAACTATCCACCCCACCAAAAGTTTTTAATTCAGCGCCCCATTCCTGCCCGAGATCAGCTGCTTTCAGAGCAAAAGTGGCCAAAAAAATATAATAGTCACCAACATATTAACTTCTCCTCCCCCACCCAAAAAAGAAATACTCAAATAGCCGGACCCGACCACGATGCCACCTAACCCACAGACTCTACTTCGTTTGACTAATTGGCCCAGTCAGCAACGGCGTGCCATGGTGTCAGCAAGCGTCGGTGCAATGTCACATCTGGGGGGGTTTTAGGGAACTTCTCAAAATGCGTTGGTGACTGGGAAAATTCCATGGCGTTTTCTCCAGCTGACAAGGAGCATTTCCTAGAACTTTCTTAATACAATGAGCAAAACAGAAACTCGGACCTCACCAGACATTTCTCCCTGAGACCGTGTGACCTCACTCGTTTGCATCAGGCCCCTCATTTAGATTGTAAGCTTTTGGGGACAAGACAAAGTTTGTGCACAAGTGTGTGATATTTGCGGGATGTTTGTTATCTTCACACATACATGTGTAATGTAGGAATAGAAGTAGCATGATGGTCCAGTTACACAGTGTCACAAGCCTTCAATCAACACAAAATGTATGGGAATCAAAAACCCCTCGCGAACTAAGGGTTAAAATCAGAAAGGGTTTCTAAATGTATAGGTTTTTTCAGGATGATTTCTAAGCATGCCCTTCCCAGAACTGAAGGGGTTAATCAGGTCATGGGTACATCCTATATATTTCGGGAGAAGGGTAAATCGGCTATGTCATAAAACTAAGGGGTAATAGGTATACGCTAAACCCTACAAACATCAGGGTCACCATGATCAGAGTGAACCCTACCACACCCTTATTAGCCAAAGCCAAATCCTCACACTCTTGTGGTGTTTATTGCTAAACCCGCGGATGGAAAGGGTTAACGCGTATCTCACCCAAACCCAACAGCCCTTGGATGGAAAGGGTTAATGAGTAATACCCAAACCTACAGCACTCAGGATGGAAGGGTAACGAGTATATACCCCAACCCTACAGCACTCAGGATGGAAAGGGTTAACGATTATATACCCAACCCTACAGACACTAGGATGAAGGGTTAATGAGTATACCCCAACCCTCAGCACTCAGGATGGAAAGGGTTAATAAGTATATACCCAAACCCTACACACCCAGTGGTGGAAGGGTTAATGAGTAATACCCCAACCCTACATCACTCAGGATGGAAAGGGTTAATGAGTAATATACCCCAAGCCTACAGCACTCAGGATGGAAAGGGTTAATGAGTATTATACCCAATCCCAACAGCCCTCCATGATACAAGGAATAAATAAGCTTAGTACTACATACCTACAACTACCCCAAAGGGTTAATAAACATGTCTTGGGACCCCCCCCCTCCTCATATCTCAGTATAGAAGTGGTTAACCCTTACACCGTCCTCCAGAAAAAAAACACAGAAAAAATAGACAGGAAGCCAGAAGCACCAAGGACACAATGGAAACGGAGATGGACCTAGGGGGAGGAAACAACGGATACACTCACGCTTGAGGCTTTATAAGAAGACCAAGGAATCAATTCAGTGCAACAAAGCAAAGTCATGTCAACAGTGGACGACCACGAGTGAGAAAGTCCCAGTACATACCAGAGCAGGGCACAGGGCAGGCGAGCAGCGCCACAAGGGGAGACTTCCAGAAAACTGGGGAGGGGAAGAAGGGGACAGGCAATGAATAAGACAGGAGGGAGACCCCCATGAAGTGGGGGACAGGGGGAGGGGAGGAGGAGCGAGGGGGAGAATGCGAGCACGAGGGGGGATAGGGGGAAGGGGAGTGAACGTCCTCACATGCTGTGTGAGGGGTCGGCAGGGCTCTGCTATTATCTTATTACTGTAAGGGTTTTTTTGTGTCCTGTCTGGGCTGATGAAACGGTTATCCTAAATCGGCTGTCCTCCTAAAAAAGATAGGGGGAAAAGAAAGAGAGAGAGGGGAGGACAGAAGAAGAAGGAAAAGGAGGAGGGAGGATGCGGAAATAGAGAAAAAAAGAGTGCCCGGTACAGCAGCACAGTTAGCGACCCTGAAAATGCCAGAACTTAGATATAGAAGAAGAAGGAGTGGGGGAGGAAAGCGAAAAGAAGGAGGGATCAGCAAAGCAAAGAAGAGGGCGAGCTCAAACACGAGAGAGAGGAAGAGAGAAAAAACAAGGAGAGAGAGAAAGAAGCACGCGAGCCGGGCGGAGGGCGCAAAACGCGCGCGCGGACCGAGACCCCCCGGTTCGCGCGCGAAGCACCTGCGACACACCACAAGCGCAGGGCGCAGGCGCACACAGATGGTGCGGCACCGAGGTGTCGGTACCAGGTGTCTCTCTGAACTCCGCGATCTCCACGGCGCTCGCGCATGCCCCTCTCTGACCACCCGCGCCTCATCCCCCCTCTACACACCTCTATCTTTCCGACCTCTCTCTCAATCCTCTCTCCACCACTATCTCTCTCATCCCCTTCCCCCCCCACACTATTTTCTCTCCTTTTATTTCCATCCTTCCTCCTCATTTTTCCCCTCTCCAGTCCTGCTTTCTCTTTATACCCTGTAACCCTTTACCGCCACAAGGGGCTGCAGGGCCTTTTACTGTAGCAAAGAATTAAAAGGGTCAGTTGCGCTGGTTATTATTCAAAACAGTCACCCTCTATTTTCACAAGAAGTGGACGGGGTGGGTTAAACGCTTTGGATTCCTCCACAACCACTGATGATTTACAACCGGCCATGTCATATCGGACCTCTATACGGGAGGTGGGGGGGGGGGGGTGCTCAATCGTGTTGAGTCAGCGAAGGAGTTGAAGCTACCTATGCCTGAAGCTTGATCATCCTGCAAACCTGCCTGTTTGGAGGGGAGTGAGGAGCGGGGCTGAGCCCCCCTGTTCTACGTCTAATCATTCCGATGTCTTTTTTTTGCAACTATAGTTTTCATTCACTATCACCTTTTAACGTCCTTGTTTTAAAATGGCTATTTGCTGTGAGTGAATATGCCGCTCGGGGGTCTTGTAGGCTGATGCCGGGAGCCGGCGGCCCCCATGTATTGGGTTCATTTGGCGTTTTTTGTCTCGACTCGCCGTCATCAATTCTGCTGGACCCGGTGTCCTGACTCTGCTGCTGTCCTGACCTCTGCACAGGGAAAAACCAGCTACCAGAATCCTTAAGCGCTGGCAGGAGGGTGCCAGAGGGGGTGTGGAGCGGGTAAGGGGCGGCTAAAAGGTTTGCCATCGGTGGAGAGACTGAACTGGCCTGCCACCCCGGCTAAGGCCCGCGGCTTATAGTGCTGGCGACGCAACCGATGACATACACCTGTCGCCATTAGAGAAAATGTATCATTCGTTTTTTAGCGGAACGTCGCTTGTTTGGTTTAGAGACAGTCTCATGTGGTGACGTCTCTACTAAAAATAAATTTAACCGAACGCTTCCAATTTTTTGTCGCGCCGTCTCGTCGCATTTCCTATGAAGCGCTTGCCAGCGAAGTTCAATGTATTTTTTTTTTTCGTGAGGAGTGGCCGTCGCAAGGCAACATAAGCGCAGCTCGCACTACCAGAAGTAATACAGTGAGAGTTACCTCTCGTTCTTTCCTTCGGGTAATGTCCTGTGCACAGAGTATGTAGAAAGCTACAGCGAAACTACGAGAAATTGTGCCTCGGGTACCCACGTAACCGAAATGATGGCGCGGACTGACCATGACCCTACCTTACGCCCCTGGACCTGTGACGTCCACTGCGCGAGAGACGAAGCAGCGAGGAACCGCGCCATGACTACTGATCGGCGGGTACCTCAAATGTCCTGGTGAGTACGTTGTGAAAAAACTGTGACGTTTTTAAAACTGCAAATACGTGTACTTTAATTATTTGCGCAATATTATTGTATTCGGAACATACTACCCTATGAGTGTGTCCTTCTATTCTTTGTCTCATACGCTGAATCGTACCCGGAGCGACACCACCACACAGAAACAGGATTCTACAGAAGGTGTTTGACCGAAGAATCTTAATCATAGAGAACGTATCCCGATCTGCTCTATATTTTCGTTACATTGTGGATGGGGATTGGACACACAATTTTTTTACACTTGGAATTGCTTTGAAACTGGTCCTGCACTAATCACTTTTATCTTTTCCACACATATTCCGGCACGTATGGAGAGCGCTCCCCAATTTTTTGGACTCAAGTTTTTCCGGGACCAGAGACGGCTCTACAAAAGTTGTTTGAGCTGCCTAATTATATTATATATTTACCCTTTATTACACTCGTCACTGTGGGGGCGAAGGGATAATTTTAATATAAAGGTATTGTATTAGTATATAGATCAATTTTTTTTAAGTCCGTTTTTTTTTCTTCGCGCCTTCATATTTGCACTAAGCTTATTGGGTTTGATTCATCTCATTTAAATGTAGCATTTTCACTTTAAAATAAACCCTTTTTACTGAGAGGGCCCGGTTACACCCCTTTTGCTAGGTCAGGGGATATGTGCTTGGTTGCACCTCCCCTCTCCCACACCAATGAGGGTAGATCCCCCAAACCGTGAGATACCACACGAAAGGACTTGCGGTACCACAAGATGGGAATCTTCTCTGTACAGCACTGAGTATACCACAGTTACTGTGGAGCTATAATATGTGCAGGGCGCCTGTACTCTGAGTGCACGCTCAGCAATATCTTGGAAGTGGGGTTGTATTGGGGACTGGCTCGCATATACCACCATACCTGGGAGAACCCCTTTTGTTATATCTGTTTCTGATGACATGCAGGGCAAGTATTTAGTACTCAGAGATGGGAAGGCCGTTACTGCTATTATCTGCCTAGCAATGTAAAAAACAACGAAACGCCATCCAATGACGCGCGCGCAATGCTATCACTGACGCCGCGCACAGTGATATGGGACAGACCGCCCTCCGATGGGGACCGATCCCCTCCGATGGACCGATCCCTTCGATGGGACAGATCCTTCCGATGGGACAGATCCCTCCCGATGGGAAGATCCCCTCCGGGAC
Organism: Ascaphus truei; assembly: GCA_036426205.1. Taxonomy (NCBI): domain Eukaryota; kingdom Metazoa; phylum Chordata; class Amphibia; order Anura; family Ascaphidae; genus Ascaphus; species Ascaphus truei. The sequence continues at coordinate 284,388,878 of CM071569.1, forward strand.
AGATTCCCTCCGATGGGACAGATCCCCTCCGATGGGACAGATCCCCCGATGGGACAGATTCCTCCCGATGGGACAGATTCCTCCCGATGGGACAGATCCTCCTCCGATGGGACAGATTCCCTCCATTGGACAGATTCCCTCCGAGGGCCAGATTCCCTCGAGATCTCGATGGGACAGATCCCCTCCGATGGACAGATTCCCTCCGATGGCACAGATCCCCTCGATGCGGACAGATTCCTACGATGGGACAGATTCCTCCGATGGGGACAGATCCCTCGATGGGACAGATTCCTCTCCGAGGGACAGATTCCCTCCGATGGGACAGATTCCTCCGATGGGACAGATTCCCTTCGAGGGACAGATCCCTTCCGATGGGACAGATCCCCTCTGATGGGACAGATCCCCTCCGATGGGACCGATTCCCTCCGATGGACAGATTTCTCCGATGGGACAGATTCCTCCGATGGGACAGATTCCTCCGATGGGACAGATCCCTCCGAGGGACAGATTCCCTCGTGGGACAGATTCCCCCGATAGGACAGATCCCCTCCGATGGGACCGATTCCCCCGATGGGATAGATTTCCCCCGATGGGATAGATTCCCCCCGATGGACAGTCCCCCAGGGACAGACCTCTTCCATGGGACAGACCCCATCGATGGGACAGAACCCTCCGATGGAACGGACCCCTCGATGGAATGGACCCCTCGATGGGACGGACCCTCCGATGGGACAGATCCCCTCCGATGGGACGGACCCCTCCGATGGGACAGATCCCTCCGGGGACGGACCTGCGATGGGACGGACCCCTGCGATGGGACGTATATAGATCAATTATTTTTTAGTCCCGTTTTTATTTTCTTCGCTCCTTATTTGCACTAAGTTATTGGGTTTGATTCATCTCATTTAAATGTAGTATTTCACTTTAAAATAAACCCTTTTACTTGAGAGGGCCCGGTTACACCCCTTTGCTATGTCAGGGGATATGTGCTTGGTTTGCACCTCCCCTCTCCCACACCATATGAGGGTAAGATCCCCCAAACCGTGAGATACCACACGAAGGACTCTGGGTACACAAGATGGGAAACTCTTCCTGTACAGCACGAGTATACCACAGTTACTGCTGGAGCTATAATGTGCAGGGCGCCTGTACTCTGAGTGCACGCTCAGCAAATCTTGGAATGGGGGTGTATTGGGGACTGGCTCGCATATACCACCATACCTGGGAGAACCCTTTTGTCTATATCTGCTTTCTGATGACATGCAGGGCAAGTATTTAGTACATCAGAGATGGGAAGGCCGTTTACTGCTATTATCTGACCTAGCAATGTAATAAAAACACGCAACGCCATCCACGACGCGCGCGCAACGTATCCACTGACGCGGCACAATGATATGGACAGACCCCCTCGATGGGACGATCCCTCCGAGGGACGATTCCTCTTCGGATGGGAGCAGATCCTTCCGATGGGACAGTCCCTCCGATGGGACAGACCCCTCCTCCCTCTCTTGCCCTGGACCCCCCACCCCTCCTGGGTGTACCCGCATCTTTTCCTTTCCCTCCATGTCGACCCGATCCATCGATTGCAGATTCCCTCGTGGACAGATCTCCGTGGACATGATCACCATCCGATGTACGATTCCCCATGGAAGATCCCTCAGGCAGATCTCGATCTCCTCCCGATGGGACAGATTTCCTTCCGATGGCAGGTCCCTACGGAAGATTCCCTCCGCTGACCGATGGGACAGATTCCCTCCGATGGGACAGATTCCCTCCGATGGGACAGATTCCTCCCGATGGGACAGATTCCTCCCGATGGGACAGATCCCCTCCGTTGGGACAGATTCCCTCCGATGGGACAGATTCCCTCCGATGGGACAGACCCCTCCGATGGGACGGACCTCTTCCATGGGACAGGCTCTCTGTTGTTGGTTTTTATTGAGGGTTACAGGGCAGCACAATATCACATATAAATACAATCACACAAAGACGTGTCACTAAGGCTCTGCAGGGTCTGTGTGTTAGAGTTGTACGAATGTCTTCACATTTGCTTTTAATGACTTCTGATCCCACTCCCTTTGCCATCTCATGTAGGACCGGCGTTGATAGTTGTGAGCGCGGAAACTTTTTTTGGGATAAAAATCCCCATTAAATTAAAACTGGGCTTTGAACTATAAAGAATGACCCCTTAGTTTCTGTACAAAAGTCTACCCATAAATACAAAATTGAAAAAATTCACAGTATACAGAATAAATCAGAAGAAAAATGGGTACGACTAAGGCCTGGTCCCCGCTGGCTACTGCAGCGCCCGCTGTGGCGGACGCGGCAGGGACGAGAGCCCTCCCCTCAATGGCGCCGGGCCCGCTGCGAGGGGGGGGGGCCGCAGCGCTGTGGCGAGAGTTGCTCCTGCTCTCAGTAGAATTGACGGAGCGCTAAGCGACGCCCCCCGGCGGTTCAGCCAATGAGGGCGAACCTGCCGGGTGACGTCATGGCCACGCCCCCGTCACTCCCCCGCGTCACAATGACAGCGCAGCGCGCGGTACGCAGCACATAGGAATGTTACAGGCACAGTCCCTGCCCCGTGGAGCTTACACTCTATGTTTTTGGTGCCTGAGGCACAGGGAGATAAAGTGACTCGCCCAAGGTCACCAGGAGCCGACACTGGGATTAGAGCAGGTTCCCTGCTTCACACACTGTGTCGTTTTTTACAGTCAGTGTCAGTACAGGTAAGTCCTCTCTATCCAACGTTTCACGTTACAACGAATGGCGTATCCATCACTTTACAACGCAACCCTATGTGCCATTTTTCGACGCCGGAATGCGTTATCCGACGCTCACCGTCGCTGACTAACATGGGGCTCGCTTTACAGCGGTTTCACTATCCAGCGCCACTCCCAGAACGGATTCCGGTGGATAACCGAGGACCGCCCGTACTCACTGAGTCGCTCCGTCCTTCTCCCTCGAGACTGCTATGTAACAATAACAATAAAAAGGGACACACCTTGTCATCTCCCATTCTCCCACTCTTTGGGGGTTATTTATTACGCTCCGCAAGTGCCGATCGGGGCATTGTCGCACAGTAGCTCATGTTGAAGTCAGCGGGAGTATCCGTGAGGTAGTGCCCCGATCGGCACTCTCGGAGCTTACAGAAGAACCACCTTTATATGCTTATAGGGCGGGAGTGGGTGTTTGTCAATTGTGGACCCTAATCAAGTATGTATTTTATATTGGGGTGACCATGCTGGGCCGTTTTTGGCCAGAAATCCCCAGTGAAGCTCTCTGGGGTGGGGTCCCATTCCTAATATTGATGACCTTGTTGTATTATATTTTTCTGAATGTCTATTTTTTTGCAGCACTGTGTCCTTGGCACTATATATACATGAACGTTTATATATATCATAACTATAACACCTTTTCAATATGTGGGCGTCAAATCAGGCTTGCACCCTCTATCTTATGTGTTATGTGTTATGGAGCCAAATGTGACCACACAGGACCAGGGACCTGATTATACATTATACATTATGCATTACAGTCTGATACATTAGGTTAGTGGTTTTAAACTGTGTTTAATTGATGATAACTGATATACTCCGCAATACACAATAATAATTTTTTTCCCGTATTTTTTTTTAACTTGACTATAAAGGTTGTACAATATTCTGCAGCATGATTTTAATATAACTTTATAAGGCTGCTGTTTTTTTGTTGTTTTTGCTTTTTTAAACAAAGGTATAATAATAATAATAATAATAATATTTAAACATACATAAAATACACGTTGCTTTAGCTGGCCCAAAGAAAATGCGTAGAAATGATTATACACACGGGGCACGACTCCTGTTTATTAATATATAATTCAATGAATTGGTGGTAATGTGGCTAACACAGGCAGGTGCCCACTCCAATATTCGGTTCTTATTTAAATGAACCATTTTAACCGAAAAGCGAGCTGCCTAATTCTGTAAATACTGTTTCCTTGGGAGCTTGGCATCCAGAACGTACCCATTCACAAGCCAACCTGGTCAGGCACATTTCAGTAGCTTAGTCCAAATATACGTGTGACCCTCAGAACTAACGACAGACATACTGTAACTGTAGAGCATATAAATTCCAGCACCAATGACCCTTGAGGTATCTTTTAATTGATATATAGGGCTTTGAATGGGTACGGAGAAACCGCTCGCCTGGAAAACCTCACAAATCAGAGCAGTAGAGGTTAACACAACCAGTGTCCTGAAATAACAACATATATAAATTGACCATACCTTCCTTCAGCCACCTGGGGGAATCAGCTGTGCTGTGTAATCACAGAAGGACTCACTTCAATAGTGCAGCGTCCAAACTTCAATCCCATACGTCCTGGGGAACTGTGTCTGTACCTTGATAAAGCACTATGGCGTGAAACGCGTAGGTGGCTTCTGTGCCTCCGGGTTTGTTTTTTAATGTGACCCAGTACATTTTTCTTTCTTTTTTATGGGAGCTCACTTCTCTGCAATCTTTTTTTTCTGCATTTATTCCACTCGTGGTGCTCCGTTTTCTCTCACGTTATGTCTTACATTTCAGTAGCTGCTCAGTAGAGATGAGCAAACCTTTCACACGAGCCGGCAAACCAGTGAATATTGGGGTTTTGTTGGTGTTGAACGTGCAGTGTCAGCAAATGTGCTTGAGATTCTATTAGTGTTCAAACGGGAACTTGGTATTCGGATGCTGGCAGAGCACAAGGGACGAGTCTCACCGATTAAGTCAAGTGAGGATTATTCTTATGACCTTTAAACAGTGACAGTGAACAGGAGGATCCTGATGGCTGACTGGACTCAACCTCTTTGGCCAAGGGTGTGCTGGGCACTGGGGTCCAAATATTTTTAGTCACTGCTGATGGTCATAAGTCCCTATGCCTGAGCAGGACTACTGTTTGTAAATGGCAGTGCAGTGGCACAGCGAGGTTTCCATACGTGAAGACAACAGCACCTTAGCCAGGGAGGGGCAGCTCACTAGGGCAGTTCTTCCCCCCCCCAGCACCACCCATTAAAGAATTAAAACATGCCCCAGAGCGGTTACTTCGGAAGAAGCGACGGGGCCGGCGAAATGCGTTAAGTGATTAGAGCCATGGGAGAAATGGAAGTAATTCCTCGGAGGAGACGTGCTGCGTCATCAATCCGGAACCCGGACGTGGGAGAGCTCACACCGAGAGGCGCGACACACAGAGGACCTCTACAAATGGGGTCAGCCCAGAGGCAGGCCTCTGCTTCTATATGCTTTATTAATCGTTATGTTTGTGAGTGCGCTGGCTCGAGCCTTTTTATTGATGGCAGTAAAGACGTACAGTTCTTCACCACGCGTGATGCGTTCTTTGTTTTTTTTTTTTTTTTTTTTTTTTTTTTTTTTTAAAGTTTTATAGACAGTTAGTAATACAAACATTCTCAACAGATATCAAAGCTAACAATTTTCCAAAACATCTTTTTTTTTTTTTTGGGGGGGGGTGGGGGGGGTGTAAGAGTGGCAACGACGTTGTCAGAGAAAGAGGGGAGGGTGAGTGTCCTTCTTAGAGGGGAGCCAGAGGGGGGGGGGTGTGGGTGGGTGGTGAGGGGGTGTGAGGGAGGATGGGGGGGGAGGGGTTTTGTCGACCCACTTGGCTGTTGAGTTTTGCTGATGGAGTCGTTTGAGTGTTCCCTTATGGAGGGGGGGTGGGCCTCAGACCACCGGGTTGGTTGGTGCGCTCTGGTAAATTGGAACCAGGATTCCCAGATACCCTCAAAGGTCGGAGTTTTTTGTCTAATGTGGGGAGTGAGTCGTCCATGGTCATCACTTCCCCAACTCTTTTCTAATCTGTTTAGCGCTGGAGTGGTTGTTTTCCTCCAGGAGGCCGCAATACAACATCTCCGCCGAGTGAGAATAGGATATTAATTTCTGGTGGGTCGAACAATATTCGACATAGGTGCGGCCAACAGGAAGGTCAGTGGTTCATAGGAACTTCTAGGTCGGTGACCTCTTTTCAGAATTTGGACCTTGGCCCAGTTATTTCACAATTTCGGACAGGTCCACCAGATGTGGGCCATGTCCCCTCTATTACCGCAGCCTCTCAACATTGGTCTGATGCCAGAGGGTAGATCTGGTTTAATCGTGCTGGGGTAAGATACCAGCCAAATGATCTTATAAATGTTTTCCTTAATTGTGGTGCAAAGGGAAGTTTCTGAGGCGTGCGCCAGATTTCCTCCCATGTCTCTTTCTATGTTAACGTTTAGATCAGCTGACCATCGTAACATATAGTCGTGCTGTGTCGGGGACGTTGACGCCATTAGGATATTGTATATGTCCGAGATAAGTCCCTTCTGGTAAGACTGGTCCTCACATGATGTTCAAACGCTAGTGAGAGCGGGTATTCTGGATGAGGGCACGTAGCTCTAACAAAATTTCTAATTTGTAGATATTAAGGTGTCCATTCTGTAATTTTAAATTTGTTCCTCAGTTCTTGGTAGGTCAGGAGCTTCCCTAGCTCAGTACGTCGGCAATCGCCTCCATACCCCGTGTGTGAAGTGGCGAACAGCTTAGATCCGTCCTGGAGGGAATTTAGGGTTATTAACGAGGGGAGTGAGTTGTGAGTTTGTGGATGAGAGATTAATTTAAGTTTGCATCTGGACCAGGTGTCCCACGTGAATCGTGAGGCCTGTAGTTTAAGATGTGTAAGTGGCCCTCTCCTCTGTTCAGGGCTCCAGAGGGAGGCTTGCAGAAGAGAAGGCAATTTGGCACACCGAGTTTCCATTCCCCACCCAGCAACATCGGGTCGGGTCTGAGTTCCACATTACATACCTGCCTGAGCTGAGCGGCTAGATAGTATTTGTAGGTCAGGCACCCCCATCCCTCCTCTGGATCTTGTGGTCATCAGGACTGATCTGGCGACCTGGGCCGCTTACCCGCCAAATGAAATGGAGTAGTCTATTCTGTAAATATTTAGATCGGTGGCGGGACCTGGATTGGGAGCGTCTGGATAGGTACAACATTCTGGGAGTATATTCATTTTGGTAGAGATCATCCCCCAATCCATGAGATCGATAACCTTCCCACCGATCTAGATCCCTTTTGATCTGCTCCCATAGTTTCGGGTAGTTATCCCTATAGGTCCCGATAGTGCCTAGATACATTAATTCCCAGACTAATGCATGAGGGGCACCATCGGTAGCTTGAAATTTAGCTTAAGGAGTTTGACTGTGGGGTCGGGAAGACTAAGATTTAGGGCCTCAGATTGTCGGCTGTTATTTTATACCCTGATACCTTTCAAACTCCGTCAGTTCCATCTGGAGGTTGGGAGGGAAGTTAGGGGTCTGGTCAGGTCGGATAATATCGTCAGCGAATAGGGAAATTGTATTGTTCAGTGGCCATGGGTATACCCTGGATGTGGGTTTTGTCTTATTTGGCCGCCAGTGTGGTTCAATCGTGAGAGCGAAGAGGAGGGGAGAAGGGGCAACCCTGTCGGGTGCCATTTCTAATGTGAATTTGTTCCGCTCTCCACCCGATAGTCTAACTGAGGGGATGGAGTTTGTGTAGAGCGCCTGGACAACCCTTAAGAAAGGAGTCCCTGAATCCAAATTTTTTTATGTTTGGTCTAGGAACAGCCAGTCAATTCTGTCAAATGCCTTCTCTGCGTCTAAGCTTAGTAACATAGCTTGTGAATCTGTAAGGTGGGCATGGTCAACTAAGTATGATTTTACGGGTATTGTCTGAGGCCTGGCGGCCCAAGACAAACGACCTGGTCCATGTGTACTAGTCTCGGGAGAATTGGATTAAGTCTGTTCGCCAGTATTTACTGTTTAGTTTAGATCATTGTTCAACAGCGAGATTGGTCTATAGCTACAGCTCATGTGTGTGGGGTCCTCCCTTCTTTGAGGATTATGGCCAAATTGGCGGACGACATTGAAGAGGGGATACATCCTCTAGAAATGAGTTGAACAATTTTAAAGGTGGGTGGGACAGAATGGGGAGAAACTTCTTATAGTAGGCATTCTGTGAAACCATCAGGGCCCGGTGCTTTAGAAATTTGGAGGCTCTATCGGCCCATTCTAGTTCTTCCGCCGTTATTGTGGCGTTCAGGAGAAGGATTTCCTCCTCTGTTAATGAGGGAAGGTCGCAATCAGCTAGATAGTCAATGGTAGACGAGAGCTCCTTCGGGTCTGGGCTAGCAGAGTGAGCCTTAGGTTATATAGTTTAGAATAAAATTTAGTAAATTCCTCTGCAATTTTTTTTTCATTATGTAGGAGCTCCCGCACTATTCCGAATCGCCGTTATTTGCGATTTTTGTGTAGATCCTCAGTTTGCTAGCAAGAAGTCTGTCGGCCTTGTTCCTTTATATCATGTACCTCGACCCGTCCATTTAAGAGCTTTCGACATTGTCCATTTGGATTATTCTTAAGTCGCTTCTGGCAGAAGTAACTGTTTATAAATTTTCCGGGAGGGGTTTTTGTGCGTGTTGTTCTAAGCGTATTATTTGTCTGTTAGCTCTTGGTTTGTTTAAGTTTAGTTTTTTTCCGATGGGAGGCAATCGAGAGAAATGTCCTCTGATTGTCGCTTATGGGCTTCCCACAGGCTCGCGTGGAGAGGCACACGTGCTCATATTTATCCGGAAATATTCCTAAGGGATTTTTTGAGCTCCCGTACTGTCTCCGAGTGATTCAGTAGGGAGTCGTTCAGTCTCCAGGAATATGAGGTTGTTTTCACGAATGGAATGGATAGGGTCAGGGTGATAGGAGCATGATCTGACCACGTGATGGGGCCGATGTCAGTATCTAGGGGGTTGCTTAGAAGTTCTTGGTAGGAAAGTGTCTATACGGGTATGTTGGTGGAGGGGCCGAGTAAAAGTATATAATCCCTTTGCCCCTGGTGTTGTGTTCTAAATGTCTAAAAAGTGAAGTCCCCCATATGTCCTGAAGTCCTGTTACTGTCCCCGGTTCTTACCCAACCCTCCCCCCTTCCCCCCAAATCCTCTCCCTCCCCCCCCTCTCCCTCCCCCATTTCGGCTGCTTGTCTCTAAGCTCTTCTTCAACAACAACACACACGCAGATTCCCGACAGAGCAGGCAACCCCAGTCACTAAGACTCCTCTCAAAGCCTCCCCCCCCCAAACAGAGGGGACCCCCACCCTTGGCCGCCCAAGAAAACTTAAGACAAAATTCTCAACAAAAAGCGCTAAAAATTGTTTCCCTAAATGTTAAGGGCTTGCATAAAAATAAGAAGAGACGCCTAGCCCTCCAGGAACTAAAGAAGCGCGGGGGGGATGTGGTTTTCCTCCAGGAGACTCACTTCACATCTAAGGAGCCGCCTAAAACATTTCAGCAAGCGTATCCGTTCGAGTTACTTCTCATCGTTAGTAGAAATACGAAGCTTGGGGTTTTGGACATTATGATTGTCAGGGCACCCCATTTAATCTAACAAAAATCCAGGCTGATCCAGAGGGTAGATTTATTGTGGTATACGGCTCACTTTCGGGCTCGGCAATTGCCCTTATTAACCTATATGCCCCAAACGAGAACCAGACAGAATTCTTAAAAAAAGTTCTGGAAGAAATTGACCCACAGTACCTATCCTCGCTACTTATCGCGGGGGATCTAAACATGTCTCTTAACCCAATAGAAGACAAATCGAGCCTCCCAGGACGACAACACTCCACCCAGTCACAAAGACTGGGGAAAAAATTCAAGCGTTCTTTGTTTTTGATTCTTTATGGTTACAACTTCCTGAAGAGAAACGCCCTACTGTATGGGAGCAGCAAACTGCAAGTGGTTTTTTTGCCCCTGATGAAGTACCTTACCAACAGTGGCGGATTTCCCACTAGGCCCGATAGGCTCCAGGCCTAAGGCGGCAAAATTTTGAGGCGGCAGAAGCGACTGGCGCTTGCCGCTCGTGCACATGCGCGGCCGGCAATGTTACATCACACGGCATCACGTTGCCATGGCAATGGGACGGCACGGCGCTGTCAGTGGAGGGCGGCACCGGGTAAGTGCCTACGGGCGGCATTTTTTTAAATCCGCCACTGCTTACCTTCAAGTCTTTTCAGGATTCATCTGAACTTATATATACCCCTAGGACTTGAATAGTTGTATTACTATATATGATATATTTTTTATTTTTGTATGTATGTATTTATCATCTGAGACCTGACTCCAAAAGACTGTTCATGGTCCCAAGGACAAAGTATCCGGCCGCTCCTCGTTCTCTTACCGTGCACCCCAAAACTGGAACAGTCTACCGGAGACTCTCACAGCCGCCATCAGTCTAAGTTCTTTCATAACTAAAGATCTTATTTCAATCTGGTCTGTAACTGTTACATACACCTACTGTATAACATATATTATCTCTAACTGTGCATGCAATGTCTTGTATATAATGTATAACCTGCTCACTTAATGTAACTATGGATTGTAACCATGTATCTGTCATCATAACTCTGTGCCCAGGACATACGTGAAAACGAGCGGTAACTCTCACTGTATTACTTCCTGGTAACACACGTTATAAATAAATAAATGTACCGTATATGTTTGCGCCCATATTTGCACATACTGTATAGTCTGTTTCCGCGACACGGTCGCGTGGAGAAGTTTGGCACATTTGTCATTTATCTATCTTTGCCACCACCGGTTACAGAGCCGGCGAGAGAACCACGGGGACGGCAAACGTAAATATTTCTGTGCATTTGGCGAAAATCGAAAAACTTCAGTGGGAAAATGTCGAAAAATATCTGGATCAAAAAAGCTTTGCAACTGAATGTCAGTAGAGAAGGAGAAAACTGGGAGAGCACTACTGTAGGTATCAAAAAAGTAGAGGTATCTCCTTGAGAAAGCGCTCGGTGAAGCGTGAAGCGTTGGTAGGGCTCTCCATTGCCCTGTTTTTCAATGACCAATAAATAATCTTTTTATGGGATACGCACCCTCCTTTCTACTTTTTTGATACCTACAGCAGTGCTCTTCCAGTTTTTCTCTTTCTCTACTAGCCTACCCCTTGGACAGAAGCACATCTGGGGAACCCTCACCTTTGGACGGAAGCACACCGGGGGACCCCTCACCTTTGGACGGAAGCACACCTGGGGACCCCTCACCTTTGGACGGAAGCACACCTGGGGACCCCTCACCTTTGGATGGAAGCACATCTGGGGACCCCTCACCTTTGGAGGGAAGCACACCTGAGGACCCCTCACCTTTGGACGGAAGCACACCTGAGGACCCCTCACCTTTGGACGGAAGCACACCTGAGGACCCCTCACCTTTGGATCGCATGGACTGTGCAGCACTCAGAGTGAGTCAATCGCTTGCTACATGTTTTCCTGTTCAGGACTTTATTTAGACAATTGGTACGTTATAGGGTGTTATTATGCTCAATCTTCCTGGTGTTATTGCTAACAACAGCAGCGTCACTTATTAGTGAGCTTACCATCCGGGACTGCAACCCAGTACCTGTCTTCTATCAAGTTTATGTTTAGGGGTCCCCCCCTACAAGTATCTGGTTATTCATTCATTCATTTATCCTACTGTTGGGGTCTTTAGCATTACGCAGTCACATGGTCCAGCAACTGAATGTCAGCAGCTCCTGGCAAAAATCCTGAATATGTTTGTGAACGGCGGGGAATTCACACATCGCTACTCATACTGTAGGTGTACAAGGGCTCCTTCGGTGTGCCAATTATACACAGCAAATACAAATCCCATGTGTGACCCCATTCACACGTCCCAGACAGGTCTGCAGCCCTGCCCTTCCCCATTATCTCTTGGCATGCAATGCTTCCACTGCAGCAAAGGATTCTGGGTAATGACATGTAAATGAGCACTCACAGGGTGTCACCTTTTGCTTCTTGTCCACTTTAACATGGATCCCTGTAAGCTTACGCCTGCTTACGCCTGCCGTATTGCACATATTTTCAGCACAGCTTGGGTTACAGAAGTGCAGAGCCAGGAAACCTACTCACAGACATCTGTTTTTTTCCAGAGCCCAAGTGTATGTGCTCTCTTGAACTGTGCCACTGTGTTGTGACATCTGTGCTCTAGTGCAGGGGTGCGCAAATAGAGGGGGGGGTGGGAGTCAGATTTTCCAGGGGGGGGGCGCGGTGGTTTCAGAAGCCCGGTGCTCTTCCCCAAAACATTTAAATGAAATGCCGGGGGAACGCGCGAGGCCTCTGTAACTTCCTTACCTTGACTCAGGCGGCTCCAGGTGACGTGTTGCCATGGCAACACAGTGTCAAATGCCGCCGCGGGGTCACGTGACGTCACATGACCCACGGACGTCATTTGACACCGCGTCGCGTCAAATGACGCCTCGAGGTGTCACATGACCCCACAGCATCATTTAACGCTTGAGACAAGAGGGGCTCGGGTCAAAATGTTTGCGCACCCCGGCTCCAGTGCGGACTTAAAGGTCTTCTTACAAAGGCCTTTCTTGACCAAAAGGCCCGAAAAAACGTGACCTGCGCTCAGTGACAAAACAACCGCGCTCGGGCGGTGACTTCAGCCAAAGGGCCCGTCCATCGCTTGTCTCGGTCTGTGAGAGGTGTTCTGTGCACTGACTTCCGGGATGTCCAGACAGGGTAGGTGCAAATCTCTGCAGAGGCCCATCAAGACTCCCCCGCCTTGAACCTTCTCCGTCTCTTCAGCGTGAGGCGCGTTGTACCGGCTTAGCAATGAGACGCGGGAAGCGGTTTCAACCGCACATTAAATAAGTTATGGGGGGGATAGGGGGGAAGTGATAACAACCCTCCTCCGCACCGCGTAGCGCAAATAACCATCCCACGTGTGAGCGCATTCACAGGTCTCACACAGGTCTGCACCCTGCCCGTCCCCATTATCACCCAGCATGCAGTGCTTCCAGCCACTCTGGGTAATGACATGCAAATTAATATACCAAATGAACGAAATACATTGCTGAAAACCACGAATCGTATATGGAATCTGGTTTGATCGCCAGTAGACCGAGGGTTAAACTCAATCCTCCAATCAGCCCTGTCCCCCTTTTCCTGCCAGTCATTAAAAGGTTAATGGCATTCCACGTCTCCCGCCGCCGCCGCCTAACGCGTCTGGCCATCGCAGCACAGCTCCCTCCGTGCAGCAGGGGAGAGGGAAAGCAGCCTCTGTAATTGTTGGCCACAAACCAAAATATAATCTCACATTTCAAGGGGCTGCAGTAACAAAGGAACAGAGCTGCACAGTATTCCAGCGCAAACATATGAAATAAATCAAAATGACTTAATTTCCCCCCCCTCCCGCCCCTCCCGCGCTCGGCTGGGAGTGCGACACACTCACACACAACTCTGTGCAAAAACATGGGCACACCCGCACCAGGCGTTCCTGATTGTGTCTTTTCCAGGGGGAAGGGCTCCCAGGGGTTGGGTTACCGTCAACCACCCTTGACGCCATTAGAGTAAGATTAGATCACTTTGACCTGGTTTATGTAGCATGATGGTAGCCTAACTTCATAAGTGCATTGGTAACCATGCTCACTGGTGCTGATATAACTGAGCGTAACCAGATCTTCACTACCTCACCCCTACAGTGTCTGCGGCTTTTGAGGGTGATTTTGACTAATGGAATTATCTCCTGGGGGCCTTATTGCCCCTATAGGGCGGTATGGCCTGGGTCTCCTCTTGCCATGTGACGGTGGCTTATTACAACAATATGTCATGACATGACGGCAAACTCATGAGTACATTATCGCTATGGTGACTGTGACCTATCACAGTGATATTATTAACCGGGTGCCTTATTGCGATAGTATCTTGCACGGTGATCGTCCAACTCCTAAATACCTTACTGCTTTCAAATCATGTTTTACACGAGAACTGCAACAACCAATGTCCCACCCTCGGTAATCCTGCTGATTAATACATATTTCTAATAATAATAATAATTTAATGGATGCTGTTTTCTATATTACACTGGTTATCTAAAGTGTGTTGTGTATAGCACCACAGCACAGACGCAGAGAACGGCTGCTCACAGTTTAGGTACTGGAGGAATCGTGGAATTGAACTTCTTGCTGCCGGAGGGGTCCCCCAGGTTTTGGGCTCGCCCCTCATCCTCTTCTCCTAGAAAAGGCTCATTTCTTTGGCCTAGATTCACAAAGCGCCATTGAGTGACGTGGAAGTTACGCCTCGCCGCGCGCGGTCACAGCACAATGCAGTAATGTTAAGCGTTGCGCTAACTATGCCGTCCATTCGTGATAATGACAAGACAAGGACTCGTTTATTCTAATATTACGTACATACTAAAGTCTGCTAAGGTTACTGCTGGGACTTACGGCTAAGTTAGTGAAGTCATACTGAAACGTGGCGTCACATCCAGACACTGAAATAGGTCTCTCTCCGTCTCTCTTGTTTTTGTTTTTAAATAAACCAGCTCTGTACTATGAGAAAATATTTGTAGCATTTTTTTTAAACAACTCTGAATGACATTTTTTAATGTAAGAGGCATTTTCTGTTTCCATAGCAACCATTTACAAAGTCACGCCCCCTTCCTCTTCTGAAACAGGCTCTGGCACACACCCCTTTTTGAGCCCTACCCTCTCTCTAGCAGTGCACCAGTTGTATCTAGTGACTGCCTGGTCACATGATCTTCCCCACAGAACATTACATCTTTGGTCCTCTTCTGCTGCACTGACAGCCATTTAGTGAACCCCCGAGCCGAATCTTCGCCGATCGATCACAGGAGAACGGATCGATCTGCAACTTAGCTAATTACTGATCATTGTGTGGATTGTATTGATGCACATATTAAAGGGGCAAAAAATTAAATGTAAAAAAACGGCAGTTTGGACGGCTGCTTTAACATCCTGGTATTGGCTAATTCAACATTTATGCAACAATAACGTGACATGAACCCTGTGCTAATGAGACATACAACGGCGGTTGTTTTTGCCTATAATTAGCCCTGTGGGTACGTGTTAACCTCATGGACCCTAACGTCCGGTCCTCCATTTGGTAACGTGACGTTATGACCCCGGATTTAATGGCGTTTAGTAGATTTGGCCTTTAATGGCCGACATTACAATTATAAAATATTCTCATTTGTGTATATTTTTTATTTATAACACACAGTGTACTCAGCGCTTTACACAATACAGCACCGGGAATTAATAACACAATAAGTGCAACGAAGTCAGACAATAGGAAAGGAAATCCCTGCCCCGGAGAGCTTACAATCTAAATAAGAGGTTAATATAAACAGCAAGTCATCTTGGTTTAGAATTGAACACTGGGCCAAGTAGTAAAACAAATCTCCCTTTCCATCCCTACAGATTGTAGCAAAATGGCCGCCCCCTTGACAAAGACTTCTCAAAATGAGGGGCACGCCCAGGCCAAACACATATTCAAAAACAGCTTGTGAACAAGCAAGGGAAAGGCAGAAACATTTCGGGGGAAAAAGGCTATAATATAATTTTGTTTCAAATTGTATAGCTTTCCCCTCCCTCATCCCAAGCTCATATTTCATTGGAAATCCCTCAGTCACTGGTTACATCAGAGAAATACACAGAAACTGTTACATGGACCAGTGAGTTCATGTTTTTGCAGCTGTAGGGTGGTATAATACAGGCATACCCCGGTTTAAGGACACTCACTTTAAGTACACACGCGAGTAAGGACATATCGCCCAATAGGCAAACGGCAGCACGCGCATGCGCCTGTCAGCACGTCCTGAACAGCAATACTGCTCCCTACCTGTACCGAAGCTGTGCGCAAGCGGGGAGACTATAGAGCCTGTTACACATGCGTTATGTACATCAGTTATGCACGTATGTGACGATTGCAGTACAGTACATGCATCGTTAAGTGGGAAAAGGGAGTGCTTCACTTTACATACATGCTCTGGACCCAATGCGTACGTTAATGCGGGCTATGCCTGTATCCATTTGATATTTGTCCTTAGGAAGCGTTGGCGGTGCACTCAGCGCTGTACGATGGTATAATAATACATTTGATATTTGTCCTTAGGAAGCGTTGGCGGTGCACTCAGCGCTGTACGGTGGTATAATAATACACTTGATATTTGTCCTTAGAAAGCGTTGGCGGTGCACTCAGCGCTGTACGGTGGTATAATAATACACTTATATTTGTCCTTAGAAAGCGTTGGCGGTGCACTCAGCGCTGTACGATGGTATAATAATACACTAATATTTGTCCTTAGAAAGCGTTGGTGGTGCACTCAGCGCTGTACGGTGGTATAATAACACATTTGATATTTGTCCTTAGGAAGCATTGGCGGTGCACTCAGCGCTGTACGATGGTATAATAATACATTTGATATTTGTCCTTAGAAAGCTGGTGGGCCACTCAGCGCTGTACGATGGTTAATAAAAATGTGATATTTGTCCTTCTTAGAAAGCGGTTTGGCGGCCCCGGTGCATCAGCGCTGTACGGATGGTATAATAATACATTTGAAGTTGTCCTAGAAAGCAGTGGCGGTTTCAATCAGCGATTGTTACGCGTTGGTTAATAAGCTACACTTATATTTGGCCTTAGGAAGCGTTGGCGGTGCTGCACTCATCGCTTGTACGGGTGGTATAATATACATTTGCATATTTGTCCTTAGAAAGGTTGGCGGTGCTTGCACCTCAGCGCCTTGTACGGTGCGGTATAAAATACATTTGCGATTTAATCCTCAGTTATCTCAGTGACAGTTAGGGTGCTTGCTTGCCAATATGTCTATATTACCCCTCTCCAAAGGGATCAGTTCCTGCTGGGACACCCCAGAGGTAAAAAAACATATTCCCAATTGTCCCTGTTGTAAATCTCCCTACTGTCTTAATTAATTCACGCTTCACACTTGTGCAAGGAGAGCAACACCCAACCATTAGAAAAACCGATTTGCTTTTCAAATACCCTCACATGTGATAATAAGTTTGTTGTGCCAACCAGTGTGACTTTCGGCTAAGTATATAGTAAACCCGTAACAGTCCATGCTGCTAGACAGCCATGCTTTTTAAGCAGATATGCCCTCATAAGTATATAGTGTTTCAAGTATTTATGAGTTTAAAAGACAGTTCAAAAAGAAGTTGTAAAAGTGGACCATCACCATCTGCTTCTGATTCCCTGCTTTTGATTCGTTGGAAAAGAGGATATCATCTATCTAGACTGTAACATCTCACAGCTTTACTACTGCGGTGATGCCGCCTGTTATTTTTTAATTTGCTGCAAACCAGCACTTTATTTCAAATGTATGCACTTCCTTCCACAGTCTCTGTGTCCTACACTCATTCAGATATCTCCATCTCTGCTCCATTCTCTTTCTCCCACTTCTCAGTTCACATGAACTCTTTCTTACTGCGTCTCTCGTCCCACACGTATCCTCCTGCACTAAAACACACCCTACACAATCAATTGCCTACACATCCTCTTCTATTCCATGCTTCTCGCGCATCTTTCTCGGGGATATAGCCCACATCCCTGGCTAAGCAAACAACCAATGCTTATTTCTACTTGATTCTCGTCTCGCCCTCCACCCATGCAAACTTCTCACATTCTGCTGTGCTGTTACACCCCTCACAACCTTCATCCCATCCTGCACCCATCCCTCCTCACTCAAACACCTCACACTCTACTGTGCCATCTGAACAATTACGATGCTTTAGTGAACAAGGATTCCATCCGCAGAATAGAACAGAAAAAAAGACCTTTAAAACTCTATCCCGTGCGTTAATTGTAACAGACCTGGCACTAGGTCTGACTCTGACTACTAGCTGCACACATCAATCTATGAGTAAAGAGCAAATTAATAAACCAGAAATCTCCTTAAAAAACACTCACCCCGCCACATTACAGGGTGAACCCGGTAGGGGCCGATACTTTCCAGTGCGCCTACCAAAAGTAATGACCCGGAGGACATCTCTCACAAACACCAAGCATCGACAGTGACAAAACAAACTACTTACAAGACTGCAAACGAGAATAAACAACCAAAAATTGCGAAAAGCTCACAAACCCCGCCGAACCCCATAGCTGTGGACTGGCTTCCACTCTCCGTAGAAATCATCACTTCTGATTTCCATTTTCACACTGTCCGATCGTCTCCCTATCCTGTTCATGTGGCGTCAGTGTATCGCCCACCTACCTCTACCATCCCCCTTCTGCTATTTCTCTCCACTTTGAATCCTGGATCTCTTTTCTTCCTTCCTCAGAATCCCTGTTCTTATCCTTGGGACTTCAACGTTCCACATGAGACCCTCTCTTTCCTTGGGCTTCCCCTTTCTTTCTCTAACCTCTTCTTTGGCCTTCACAGTCTGGAATTGCAGCCAGCCACCCACAAGGATGCCACTACTTCAGACCGGTTTCACTAACAATTTCTCCTCTCTGATTTTCTTCCATTCCCTTTCCTCTCTCCTGACCATCACATCATTCATTCTCTTATCTCGCTTCCCAACTCTCACTCAATCTAACCGCCGTTTTCTGCAGACCTCGCTCTATTCACTTTACCTGACTTTAGTCCAGTTAACAACTCCCCCCCTCTCCTCTCTCAGATCTGCTACAGACCCTGACAAACGTCAGGGAAACACAACTCTGCCTTTCCTCCCTCTTTGAATATACATGCCCCGACTTTCTTATGCGCCGTCCTCGCCCCTTTTGTAAAACCCTAGACCTGTAAATTACCACAGCGTCATGCTGCGTTCCTCCACTCGTTTCCTCTGAACCCTCTGGGAAGTCTCACACTGCTCGCAGACTTCCTTCACTACAAATTTATGCTATCCTGTTCTAACTCTGCCCTCTACGCAAGCTAAAAAACAAGCCTACTTTTTGCACTAATCAACATGCACAAGATCTAACCCACGCCGACTGGTTCTCTGTCTTGATACTCTAACCAAAACCACCGCCGCTGCCTACTCCTTCCTCTATCCCGACTCAGGACTTTGCTGACGTTTTTTAAGGAAAAAGGTGGGACATCCATACGTCAGAACATCCCTCTGCTTTCTTTCCTCCATCCTAAAACCCTCTTCCTAACTCTCCTCCTGCCTTCTTGACTCGTTCGCACTGTCTCAGAGAGGAGGATGTGTTCGTGGTTGATCGCTCTCTTCTCCCTCACACTTGCCCTCCTTGACCCCATTCCCTCCCATATCCAAAACCTCTTAGCTCCTGACTATAAACCTATCGCTCACGCACATTTAAAACTCCTCCTTCCCTCTGCTCATGGAACCTTTCCATCCTCACTCAAATGCAACAGTTCATACCATTATCAAAACGCAAAGCTGGACCCTACCGTCTTCTAACTATGGCCTGCTCCCTCCTGCCTTTTGCTCTAAACTCTGAACGTCTTGTATTCGCCGGCTTGCTCTCCATTTTCCTCAACACCTATTTCTCTCCTAGACCACTCAATCTGGCTTCCGTACTCTTCACTCCACGGAACAGCCCCACTAAAATAAACTGACCGCACTCTCAGCTGCCAAAGACAGAGTCATCCACTCTGTCATATTACTAGCGACCTCTTCTGCAGCATTTACACCGTGGACCCACCCTTTCTTCCTTCACATTCTCCATACTCTTGGCTTCGGACAAAGCTCTCTCCTGGATCTCATACCTACTTCTCCCATCGTACTTTCAGTGTCTCTTGATAATTACAATCCTCCTCCTCTAACTTGATCTCTCTGTGGGGGTACCCCAGGCTCTGTCCGGGACCTCCTTTCTCTTTTCTTTTATACACTCTTCTAGGTGACCATAAATACATCTTTTGGGTTTAATTATCACCTCTATGCTGACGACACACAAATATATTTTCAACACCCCGAACCTTAACACCTACTGTTACAAACCAAGTTTTGAATGTCTCTCTGGCATTCATCCCTGGATGCCTCGCAGCCGCCTTAAAACTCAACTGGCTAACAACAGAGCTCCTCATTATTACTCCCAACCTGGCCTACTACCTCCTTCCACATTACTGTTCTGGAACTACGATCATTCACCCATGAGCCCAAGCACATTCGACTTGGGGTCACACTCGAATCCTCTCTCACATTTTTGCCCCTCACATTCAAAACATTTCTAAAACTGTCCTTTTCCTCCGCAATATACAAAGATCGTCCCTTCCCCCTGTTGCTCGACTGCTAAAACCTGACTCAAGGCCGCTCATGTCTCTCACCCGTCTGAAATTACTGTAAACTCCTGCTTGGTCCGGCCTTCCTACCTTCCGCTTCCCCTACAATTATCCTACGACTTGCTGCCAGAATCCTCCTATCTTTCCACTAGATCGTCTCAGCATCTCCCTCATGGAAATCACCCTTATCCTGGCTTCCACGATCAAATCCATCCCGCTCTATACATTTCCATATTCTCATCTCATTTAAAAGCTTTACCTCTTTCTGCCCGCCTTACATCTCAGCCCTAATTTCTCGTTTTATGCACCATCCGACTCTTGCGTTCTTCTCAAGGATGTCTTCTTTCTACCCCCGTTTGTATCTAAAGCCCTCTCCCCCCTGAAACCTTTTTCATTGACCGCCCCTCACCTCTGGATTGCCTTCCCTCAGTACCCGACTAGCACACCTCCTATCCACTTTAAGACCCACCTAAGTAACACTTGCTTAAAGAAGCATATGAATAGGTAACTGTGGCTATTCTGAACACATTGCACATACAAGCTTTGGCCCCTGCAGATGCACTGTACATGAAACTCTCCTCTCCTACTGTCTCTACGTTACTCCTACCTACCAATTAGAATGTAAGCTCTGCTCGGAGCAGTGGGATCCCTCCTTCCTTAATCTAAGGGACAAGCGAGGAGGCAGGGGGGCGGACGCCGATCTCGACAGGCAAACAAGCGAAGGCTTAGGGCCTGGGTCTTCTTGGCACCACCGGCATGCTGAATGCCCTCTTGGGTCATACTCTCAAACCTGATACCTTCTACTCTTCCCCCTTTATTTATTGGATTACCACATGGTATTACTGCTGTGAAGTCCGTATGTACCATTAATGGGCATATAAATCTAAAGACATACAATACAATACAATCCTTAGGAAGCGTTGGCGGTGCACTCAGTCGCGTGTACGGATGGTATAATAATACATTTGATATTTCCTAGAAGAGTGCTGGCGGTGCACTCAGCGCTGTACGGTGGGTATAATAATACATTTTGATTTTATGTCTTAGAAGCGTTGGCGGTGCACTCAGCGCTGTACGGTGGTATAATAATACATTTGATTTTGTCCTTAGGAAAGCGTTGGCGGTGCACTCAGCGTGTACGTGGTATAATAATTACACTTATATTGTCCTTAGGAAGCGTTGGCGGTGCCACTCAGCGCTGTACGGTGGTATAATAATACATTGATATTTGTCCTTAGAAGCGTTGGCGGTGCACTCAGCGCTGTAGAGTGGTATAATAATACATTTGATATTTGTCCTTAGAAAGCGTTGGCGGTGCACTCAGCGCTGACGATGGTATAATAATACATTTGATATTTTCCTTAGAAGCGGTTGGCGGTGCACTCAGCGCGTGTACGATGGTATAATAATACATTTGATATTATTTCCTTGAAAGCGTTGCGGTGCACTCAGCGCTGTACGTGGTATAATAAACATTTGATATTTGTCTTAGGAAGCGTTGGCGGTGCACTCAGCGCTGTACGGTGGTGAGGTATAAAATACATTGATATTTGTCCTTAGGAAGCGTTGGCGGTGCACTCAGCGCGTCGGTGGATATTAATACATTGATATTGTCCTTAGAAAGCGTTGGCGGTGCACTCAGCGCTGTACGTTGGTATATAATACATTGATATTTCCTTAGGAAGCGTTGGGGTGCACTCAGCGCTGTACTGGTGTATAAATACACTTTATTTGTCTAGGAAAGCGTTGGCGGTGCACTCAGCGGCTGTACGGTGGTATAATAATACATTTGATATTTGTCCTTAGAAAAGCGTTGGCGGTGACTCAGCGCTGTACGATGGTATAATAATACATTTGATATTTTGTCCTTAGGAAGCGTTGGCGGTGCACTCAGCGCTGTACGGTGGTATAAAAATACATTTGATTTGTCCTTAGAAAGCGTTGGCGGTGCACTCAGCGCTGTACGGTGTGGATAATAATAACATTTGATATTTTGTCCTTAGAAAGCGTTGGCGGTGCACTCAGCGCTGTACGAGGTATAAATAATACACTTGATATTTATCCTTAGAAAGCGTTGGCGGTGCACTCAGCGCTGTACGGTGGTATAATATACATTTGATATTGTCCTTAGAAAGCGTTGGCGGTGCACTCAGCGCTGTACGGTGGTAAATAATAACATTGATATTTGTCCTTAGAAGCGTTGGCGGTGCACTCAGCGCTGTACGGTGGTATAATAAACATTTGATATTTGTCCTTAGGAGCGTTGGGCGGTGCACTCCGCGCTGTACGTGGTGGTAATATACCATTGATATTTGTCCTTAGGAAGCGTTGGCGGTGCACTCAGCGCTGTACGGTGTATAATAATCACATTTGATATTTGTCCTTAGAAAGCGTTGGCGGTGCACTCAGCGCTGTACGGTGGTATAATAATCACATTTGATATTTGTCCTCTAGGAGCGTTGGCGGTGCACTCAGCGTGTACGGTGGTATAATAAACATTTGATATTTGTCCTTAGAAAGCGTTGGCGGTGCACTCAGCGCTGTACGGTGGTATAAATAATCTTTGATATTTGTCCTTAGAAGCGTTGGCGGTGCACTCAGCGCTGTACGATGGTATAATAACACTTTGATATTTGTCCTTAGAAAGTGCGTTGGCGGTGCACTCAGCGCTGTACGGTGGTATAATAATACATTGATATTTGTCCTTAGAAAGCGTTGGCGGTGCACTCAGCGGCTGTACGTGGTTGATAAAATAACATTTGATATTTTCGCTTAGGAAGCGTTGGCGGTGCACTCAGCGCTGTACGGTGGTGATAATAAACATTTGATATTTGTCCTTAGGAAGCGTTGGCGTGCACTCAGCGCTGGGTGGTATAATAATACATATATTTTGTCCTTAGAAAGCGTTGGCGGTGCACTCAGGCTGGTACGGTGGTATAATAATACACTTATATTGTCCTTAGAAAGCGTTGGTGGTGCACTCAGCGCTGTACGAGGGTATAATAATACATTTGATATTTTCCTTAAGGAGCGTTGGCGGTGCATCAGCGCTGTACTGGTGGTATATAATACATTGATATTTGTCCTTAGGAAAGCGTTGGCGGTGCACTCAGTGCGGTACGTGTTTAATAATAAACTTTGATATTTGCCCTAGAAGCGTTGGCGGTTGCACTCCAGCGGCTACTGGTTAAGAATACATTTGATATTTGCCCTAGGAAAGCGTTGGCGGTGCACTCAGCGCTGTAAGGTGGGTTAATAATACATTTGTATTTTCCGTTAGAACTAAGCGTTGGGGGTGCACTCAGCGCTGTACGGTGGTATAATAATACATTTGATATTTGTCCTTAGGAAAGCGTTGGCGGTGCACTCAGCGGCTAACGATGGTATAAAATACATTTGATATTGTGTCCTAGAAAGCGTTGGCGGGTGCAATCAGCGCTGTAGGTGGTATAATATACACTATATTTTCATTAGAACGGTGGCGGTTGCACTCAGCGCTGTACGATGGTAAATAATAACACTGTATTTGTCCTTAGGAAGCGTTGGCGGTGGCACTCAAGCGTACGGATTGGTATAATAATACCATTTGATATTTGTCTTGGAAAGCGTTGGCGGTGCACTCGGCGCTGTACGGGGTATAATAATACATTGATATTTTCCCTTAGGAAGCGTTGGCGGTGCACTCAGCGCGTGTACGGTTTTGAGTATAATATAATTGATATTTGTCTTAGAAAGCGTTGGCGTGCACTCAGCGCTGTACGATGGTATAATAATACATTTGATATTTGTCCTTAGAAAGCGTTGGGCGTGCAACTCAGCGCTGTACGTGGTATAATAATACATTTATATTGTCCTAGAAAGCGTGGGCGGTGCACTCAGCGCTGTACGATGGTATAATAATACATTTGATATTTGTCCTTAGGAAGCTTTGGCGTGCACTCCGCGCTGTACGGTGATGGATAATAATAACTTGATATTTGTCCGATAGAGGTTGGCGGTGTGCATCAGCGCTGTCCGTGGAATATAATACATTTTGATATTTGTCCTTAGAAAGCGTTGTGCGTGCACTCAGCGCTGTCGGTGGTATAATAATACACTTGATATTTGTCCTTAGGAAAGTCGTGGGCGGTGCAGCTCAGCGCTGTACGTGGTAATAAATCCTTAATTTGTCCTTAGAGCGTGGCGGTGCACCCGTCAGAACGTCTGTTAACGAGCGTTGTGAAGAATAACTAAATACATTTGATTTGCCTTAGGAGCGTTGGCGGTTGCACTCGCGTAGTCAAGCACCTGTACGACTGGTGTGGGTGTAATATAGATACGCCGATTTTGATAAATTTATTGCGACCGTGGGGCCGATGGACTCACGCGTGAACTATGGCGTATATATAGTTAATACCATTGAATTTGTTCCTTAGAAAGCGTTTGCGGTTTATTTGTTTGCAACTTCAGCGCTGTACGGTGGTATAATAATACATTGATATTGTCCTTAGAAAAGCGTTGGCGGTGCACTCAGCGCTGGACGGTGGTATAATAATACATTTGATGTCCTTAGAAAGCGTTGGCGGGTGCACTCAGCGCTGTACGGTGGTTAATAATAACATTTGATATTTCCTTAGAAGCGTTGGCGGTTGCACTCAGCGCTGTTACGGTGAGTTAAAAACATTTGATTATTTGTCCTTAGAATAGCGTTTGGCGGTGCAATCAGCGCTGTACGGTGTTATAAAATAAATTTGTATTTGTCCTAGAAGCGTTGGCGTGCATCAGCGCTGTACGGTTGGTATAATAATACATTTGATATGTGTCTTAGTAGAAGCGTTGGCGGTTGCATCAGCGCTGTAGGGTATAATAATTACATTTGATATTTGTCCTTAGAAAGCTGTGTTGGCGGTGGTGCATCTCAGCGCTGTACGATGGGTATATAAACATTTGATATTTTCCCAGAACAGCGTGGCGGTTGCACTCAGCGCGGTCACGGTGGTATAATAATAATTTGATATTTGGTCTTAGAAAGCGTTGGCGGGCATGCACTCAGCGCTGTACGAGTGGTATAATAAACAATTTGATAATTGTGCCTTAGGAAGCCGTTGGCGGGTGCACTCAGCGCTGTACGTGGTATAATAATACAATTATATTTGTCCTTAGACGTTTGGCGGTTGCACTCCAGCGCTGTGGTGGTTAATAATACATTGATAATTGTCCTAGAAGCGTTGGCGGTGCACTCAGCGCTGTTACGATGGTATATAATACATTGAATTTATCCTTAGAAAGCGTTGGCGGTTGCACTCAGCGCTGTACGGTGGTATAATAATACATTTGATTTTGTCCTTAGGAAGCGTTGGCGGTGCAATCCGCGTGTACGGTGGTTGGTTAATAATACATTGATATTTGTCCCTTAGAAGCGTTGGCGGTGCACTCAAGCGATGTAGTGGATAATAATACATGATTTTACTTAGAAAGCTGTGTGCGGTGCACTCAGCGCTGTACGTGGTGGTATATAATAACATTGATATTTGTCCTTAGGAAAGCGTTGGCGGTGCACTCAGCGCTGTACGATGGTATAATAATACCATTTTGATAGTTCTCCTTAGAAAGCGTTGGCGGTTGCCACTCAGCGCTGTACGGTGGTATAATAATACATTTGATATTTGTCCTTAGGAAAGCGTTGGCGGTGCACTCAGCGCTGTACGGTGTATAATAAACATTGATATTTGTCCCTTAGGAAGCGTTGGCGGTGTCACTCAGCGTGTACGTATGGTATAATAATACATGATATTTGTCTCTAGAAAGCGTGGCGGTGTGCAATCAGATCGCTGTACTGTTGGTATAATAATACATTGATATTGTCCTTAGAAAGCGTTGGCGGTGCACTCAGCGCTGTACGTGGTATAATAATACATTGAATATTGTCCTTAGAAGCGTTGGCGGTGCAACTCAGCGCTGTACGGTGGTATAATAATACATTTGATATTTGTCCTTAGGAAGCGTTGGCGGTGCACTCAGCGCTGTACGGTGGTATAATAATACATTTGATATTTGTCCTTAGAAGGTTGGCGTGCACTCAGCGCTGTACGGTGGTATAATAATACATT
Source organism: Ascaphus truei (assembly GCA_036426205.1). Lineage (NCBI taxonomy): Eukaryota > Metazoa > Chordata > Amphibia > Anura > Ascaphidae > Ascaphus > Ascaphus truei. Next base: position 284,415,017 of record CM071569.1, read on the forward strand.
TATATTTTCCTTAGAAAGCGTTGGCGGTGTGCACTCAGCGCTGTACGGTGGATAATAATACATTTTATTTGTCCTTAGAAAGCGTTGGCGGTTGCACTCAGCGCTGTACGATGGTATAATAATACATTTGATTTTTGCCTTAGAAAGCGTTGCGGTTGCACTCAGCGTTACGTGTGGTATATATAATAAATTTGATATTTGTCCTTAGAAAGTCGTTGGCGGTGCACTCAGCGCTGTACGGTGGTATATAAACATTTGATATTTGTCCTTAGGAAGCGTTGGCGGTGCACTCAGGCTGTACAGGTGGTATAATAATACACTTATATTTGTCCTTAGAAAGCGTTGGCGGTGCACTGCAGCGCTGTACGGGGTAATAAAATCACATTTGATTTTGTCATTTAGAAAGCGTTGGCGGTGCACTCAGCGCGCTATGTACGAGGTAAAAATACCCTCTTGATCCATTGTGCCCCCTCATTACGGTAAGCCTTCCGGCCCTGCCCCACTCAGCCGCCCCTGTAGGCTTCCGGCGTTAAGTCACACCACTTGATCATTTGTCACCTTACGTTCTCGTCACTTTCCCCACCTCCCTTGCTCTTTGCTCCTAATCCCTCATCCCCATGATACTACATTTATATTTTTCCTTAGAAGCGTAGGCGGTGCAACTCAGCGTCTGTACGGTGGGTATATATACATGTACTATTTGTCCTTAGAAGCCGTTGGCGGTGCACTCAGCGTGCGACTACCGGTTATAATACTATTATACATGTCGAAGCTTGGGTACTCAGGTTAATCGTATACAGTGTATTTGTCCTTAGAAAGCTGTTGGCGGTTGCACTCAGCGCTGTACGTGTATAATAATACATTTGATATTTGCCTTTAAAAGCAGTTGGCGGTGCACTCAGCGCTGTTACGATGGTATAAATAATACATTTGAATTTGTCCTTAGAAGCTGTTGAGTGTGCACTCAGCGCTGATTACGGTGGTGGAGTATAATAGACATTTGAATTGTCCTCTAGGAAAGCGTTGGCGGTGACAACTCAGCGCTGTAACGGTGTGGCTATACTTTAAATACATTTGATTTGCCTAGAAACGTTGGCGTGGTGCATCAGCGTGTACGATGGCCTAATATAATACATTTGATTTTTCCTAGAAAGTCGTTGGCGTGCAACTCAGCGTGTACGATGGATAATAACACATTGATATTGGTCCTTAGGTAAGCGTGGCTGTGCACTCCGCTCTGTACGTTGGTCTGATGAAAATACATTTGATATTGCTCCTTAGAAAAGGTTGGCGGTGCTACTCAGCGCGGTACGATGTATATAAATGAAGTTTGTCCTTAAGGAAGCGCGTGGCGTGCATCAGATCGCTGTACGGTGGTATAATATATCATTTGAGATTGTCTCTAGAAAGCGTTGGCGGTTGCACTCAGCGCTGTAACGTGTATAATACTATCAGTGATATTTGTCCCTTAAGAGCCGTGGCGGTGCCACTCAGAGCTGTACGGTGGTATAATAATTACACTTATATTGTCTTAAGAGGCGTTGGCGGTGCACTCAGCGAGGTCGATGCGTTATAATGAATACAATTATATGTTTTGCCTTAAGGCGCGTGGCGGTTGCACTCGCCGCCGGTTACGATGGCTATAATAATACATTGATTGCTCTGACTTTGGTTTGCTGATTCGGATGGACTGACAGGGATCCCTGGAAGCAGGACCTTCGGTGGGATCTATATCAGTCCCTCTAGGGGTGCAGCCTACGTTGTTGGTATGATAGTGACTCGGCATTAACTTGAGGAACGCACATTGGGTTTGAGTGTAGCTGCCTGAGCCGCCACATAATCGCGGCCTTACCCATTAATTCTTCGCTCCTCGTAACTCGTTCTCTCCGCTCCTATCAATAGCTCTACCAGCTCATCCTCAATCGCTCTCCCCGCTCCTTCCTCATTCGCTCTCACGCTCCTCCTCCACTCGCTTCTCCCGCTCCTGGTCCCCTGCTCTCCCTTCTGCCCTACTTGTTACTCTTGAGGATTGTCACTCTATCCAGAGTCACCCAAGTCTCTCCCGTTGTTACCCCACTCTCTCCCGCTGTTACCACCTCTCCCCCTCCCCTCCTGGCACTTCATAACAACTCTATCCATGTCTCCTCTCCCACTCTTCCCACTGTCACTTGTCTCCAGTAAACACCACATCTCTTCCAGACACCACCACCTACCTCCTCCACGGTCATCTGCCTGATGCATCCATGTCATGTACAAGATCGAGGTTCCCGAACGAGCTGAGAGTGCAGACAAGGGACATTCAGCCCACCCATGTGCTCCCTTGCAAATGTATCTGCTGCTGATACAGGCTCTTGGCTTTCTAGGTTGCTCCTAGGCCAATACAGACCCACCACACACAACACCACCACACACCACACACACACACACACACAACACACCCACAACAACCACCACCACCAAACACCCTTAAACCACACACCACACACACACCACGAACACACAACACACAGGACAACAACACCACACAACACACAACACACACACCAACACACACTTGTGATACACTCAAAATGAAATTATTCAAGAAACATAGGTTAAGTATTTATAACATTGTCACTCAGTACACTGTAAATCATAAGTAAGTTACCTGGTTTGAAAACCACTTGGGCCAACATTTGTCAGAGCTCCGGTAACACAGGACTCGCATAAGTGCTCGTTACGTTCTTTTCGGACGTCATGTTCCCTGAGGTTAGACCATCCACAAAAGCCACGTCGTTTCTTATCTCATTAGCCATGGCCTTAGCCGCCATGTTTAAGCGGGCAATCCAAGCGTTTTTTATTATCATCTCTTTAATACGTTCTTGAAGGCCAGGGGGTTACGCCACGGACTTCCGAAGGAGGGGACCGATCCTTCACTGTCCAGCTTCCGGGGACCCCCTGCTTCCGGACCTTGTTTGTATCCCAGTGAGGAGATAGTGTGAACGGATGGAGGAGTGAGAGACTGCTGTGGATGTGAGGAGTGGAGGGAGTGTGGGTGTGGTAGCGGGAGGGAGTTGAGGAGGAAGGAGAGGAGTGGAGGACTAGAGGGCGAGTGGGAGGAAAGAAAGGAGGAGTGGAGGGTTATGAGCAGAGGATGAGGACAGGGAGTTGGAGAGTGAATAGCAGTGGACTGTGAGGAGCGAAGAGTGGAGGGAAGTGTAGCGGAGGAGTGAGGAGTCGGCAGGGAGGCTTTGTAAGAGGAGTGAGGAGCGGAGGGTGTGGCTGCAGAGGATTAGGAGAGCTGAGGAATGGGGGAGGAGTGGTGACAGAGAAATGAGAGCGCGAGGAGTGTTGCAGGAGCGTCAAGGAGTGAAGGGGGTGCGCCATATGAGCGGAGGGATGTGATAAGAGGGAGTGTGGCAGAGGAGGGAGGAAAGCGAGGTATTGGAGTGGAGGGGATGTGGCAGAGGAGTGAGGAGTGGAGGGAGTGTGTAGGGGACTGGAGGGAGTGTGCAGAGGAGTGAGGAGCGGAAGAGTGGAGGGAGTGTGCAGAGGAGTGTAGAGTGGAGGGAGTGTGCAGAGGAGTGTGGAGTGGAGGGAGTGTGCAGAGGAGTGAGGAGCGGAGGGAGTGTGCAGAGGAGTGAGGAGCGGAGGGAGTGTAAGGAGGAGTGGAGGGAGTGTGTAGAGGAGTGGAGGGAGTGTGCAGAGGAGTGAGGAGCGGAAGAGTGGAGGGAAGTGTGGCAGAAGGAGTTGAGTGGAGGGAGTTTGCAAGAGGAGTGTGGAGGAGTGGAGGAGGTGGAGTGGAGGGTGTTGCAGAGGAGTGAGGAGTCGGAGGCAGTGTGCAGAGGAGTGAGGAGCGGAGGGAGTGTAAGGAGGAGTGGAGGGAGTGTGAAGAGGAGTGAGAAGCGGAGGAAGTGTGAGGAGGAGGAGAGAGGAGCGGAGCACTGGAGGGAGTGTGCAGAGGAGTGAGGAGCGGAGGGAGTGTGAGGAGTTTGAGTGGCGGAAGGAGTTGTTGTGGGAGTGTGAGGAGCGGAGGGAGTGCAGAGGAGTGAGGGGCGGAGGGGCGGAGGGAGTGCGAGAAGTAAAGAAAAAGGAGGAGTGGAGCGAGTGTGAGGAGCGGAAGAGAAGTCGTTGTGTGAGGAGTGGTGAGGAGCGGCGGAGCAGTGAGTAGGCCAGTAGGCGGGCTGGTACACAGGTGAGTGCAGCAGGAGGCCAGGGTAGGAGGGGGGGAGGAAGGAGGGGAGAGGAGAGAGGGACATGTCAGAGGGGGTGGGAGGAGTATGGAGGGAGACAGGGCACAGCAGCAAGGCCCAGGGAGGCAAGAATTCAGCCCCCCACATAGCACATGGCACTGAGGCAGCGGCTGCGTCATTTAACATTCTCAGACGATGAGAATATTGTCTTAATAGAAAAAATATTTGAGCGCTCTGACATTATTCTGGGGAAGACGGTCTCTGAAACGCCCGTGACAATAACAAATATACAATGCAAACACATTCCTGCCGCAGGTAACAGCGCTGGCAGCCTCCCCCGGGTCCTACACAACTGCAAGAGACGCCAAGCAGACATAGAAACAAAGACAAAATGGCACCTCATTCATGAAGACATTGTGTACCAGCCAGTCTCCCACAGGTACGCAAACATGCCATGTGTACAAATAGGACACACACTTATTGTTCAATAGTAATTGTAATACACAGAATATGAGTGACGTTATGTCACAATACACAGTAATTGTCTTTTGTTGTATACTGTACATTTGGCCGCACTCAGTAGCAGTCCTGGGGTTAAAGATTGCTGGGGTAGTGTGTTTTTTACTATACATTTCCCGCACATATACTTATTGCACATATGTGTAATATATAGTACATACTCATGTACTTAAATGTCACTACATGTGACTCTGTGAAAACATCACACAGGATGCTCTGAATCGTTACTTAAAAAAATGCTATGTTACTTTCTTACAGGTCCACCCAGCCGTGAGGAACATCGCCCCACTCGCCCCACTCGCCCCACTCGCCCCACTCGCCCACTGAGTTTCTCTTCACCAAGTTAGCAAATTATAATATGTAGCGTGTCCAAATGTTACTAACAGCATTGTTCACTTGTCACATAGCGGTAACATAACATGCAACATACAGTGTGACTGACAGCTGTACATCAATACCCAAGTCAGAAATACAAACAACTAGTTCAATATTAACTATATTTTGAAATACATAACATTTGCCTATATAGTACTTATTTCTACATGTTATGTCACATAGAAGTACGTTACTATAATCCAGGGGTGCGCAAAATGGCGCTCTTCCCTGAGGCATTTAAATTAAATGCCGGGGGTCCGCGCGAGGCCTCTGCAACCTCAACTTACCGGGATTCAGCCAGCTTCTGGTCACGTCACCATGACAACGCGGCGTCAAATGATGCAGCGGGGTCATGTGACGTGACGCGATGTCATAGCAACACGCGTCCATTGACGCTGCGGGGTCACGTGACCCTCGTCGTCATTTGACCCCGGGTCGCCCGAGAGGGGGGGGCGCAAGCGGAGGGACCGGGACACAGAGGGGGCGCAGAACATAACCTTGCTGCACCCCTGCTTTAAACAACATGCAACAGGGCTTTCCTGACATATTACGTCATTATTTACACTTGATGTCAATCAACATATTTATATAACAGTATATATATTCTGTCAAACTGTATGAATACATATAATCACATGTCAAGGACGTGAGACGTGTCAGGGTCACATGGGCTTCCAGCAGCCGGCCTTTCATCACGCCGTGTGCGCCGGAAACTTGTCACTCCCTTCCCTTTCTTTCTCTTTCAATGTAAAGGCCAATGATTTGTATACTGTACATGTTAATGCCTCGAACGTTTATTAGCTGATGTGAAGGCCCTGAGTAGGTGTTGCTTACTGTGCTGTTCCCTGTTCTATACACATACTTTAAACATTATACCCATGTTACATATAGTATGTGACTTACATACGTGACAATACCTTTAATTACCAAATATGCGTAATATGCTGTAATCGTAATCATCAATATGGAAGAACCAGGCGCTTACCTTAAGTGACAGAATCTCAGAAGAGCGTTGAAACCAACTAATGTGGTTATTTGCTAATGATGCGGAGTCGTTCTTGCAATCCCTTCTGCTTCTACCCCTAATAAAGGGATGATCCAAAGCCCTTATGGAAACATATAGACAAAACAAAGTAGTGGGAGCGAGGGATAAGTAGATGCACAGATAAGACAAATACAGACAATTTACCAGAGTAAACCCAGTATAGGAGGTGAAAGGGACGGTGTAGAGTAAAATAAATATAATCAATGATGTATGCTTACACGGCCCTGTGTAAACCTTGTCCCAAGATGGTATCTTTGTGATAGATGGTTACCCTTCCGCAATTGAGTGCAGGAGGGGTCGTGGTAATGCACAATATAAATATTTAAATACTCACACGGCCCAGTGTGAGTAAAGTCGCAGGGCAGTTGTCTTTAAGGTATACACCTAGGTTTCCGGTCAGAGATACTCCCAGGGGTGTTGTATGCGTTCCTGCTGGCGGGCAGGGGGTTCAATGCAGGTCTCAATTATAGATTCCCCGTTCTGGGCTTCTTCCCCTCCCCGTTACAGAGAGGGGCGTGGGTGAGGCAAAATAATGTACTGGGATCAGCAGTGCTCGTTTTAAAACTTCCACGTTTAATGCACATCAATAAAATCCACAATAAATGCACTCACATGATAATTTACATTAAGCTGGTGTGTTCCCGTGGCTGCGGTTTGCACCGGTCCCCAGCTGCTCTCTCCTCCGCGTCCGGAGTTGGAATCGATGACGGTTCCTGGCGCGGCTGTGACTGCAGACTGCTCCCCTCAGCTACGGAAGCCCCAGTGGTCCAAAAGACTTCCACGAATTAGAGCAACGCGTTTCGCCGATTGGACGGCTTCCTCAGGCTCTTTTGATGATCACCAGCTTAAATGTAAATGTAAAACACACCAGCTTAATGTAAATTATCATGTGAGTGCATTTATTGTGGATTTTATTGATGTGCATTAAACGTGGAAGTTTTAAAACGAGCACTGCTGATCCCAGTACATTATTTTGCCTCACCCACGCCCCTCTCTGTAACGGGGAGGGGAAGAAGCCCAGAACGGGGAATCTATAATTGAGACCTGCATTGAACCCCCTGCCCGCCAGCAGGAACGCATACAACACCCCTGGGAGTATCTCTGACCGGAAACCTAGGTGTATACCTTAAAGACAACTGCCCTGCGACTTTACTCACACTGGGCCGTGTGAGTATTTAAATATTTATATTGTGCATTACCACGACCCCTCCTGCACTCAATTGCGGAAGGGTAACCATCTATCACAAAGATACCATCTTGGGACAAGGTTTACACAGGGCCGTGTAAGCATACATCATTGATTATATTTATTTTACTCTACACCGTCCCTTTCACCTCCTATACTGGGTTTACTCTGGTAAATTGTCTGTATTTGTCTTATCTGTGCATCTACTTATCCCTCGCTCCCCCTACTTTGTTTTGTCTGTAATCGTAATCATCATCAGAACACTTATATATACACATTGTATATACATGTAATGTGTAATGTTTACAAATGTTACTAGATGTAACGTACCGCACACCTGTGAGCACGTGACCTGCATACGTGGCAAGGGTTAATACACAGCTTGCAAGCTGTCCCAATTTTCACCTTTACAAAGGTCCCTCAAATGAACAATATCGCCTCTCAATCCGTCCCTAAGTACCATCTGTCATGAACAGCGCTCAAGTGAGCACGTGACTTGGATATGCAACCTGAGTTAATACACGCGGATACTCTAGCCAACTCACCTTTCTCATGCGCAAGGTACTTTCAATTAGTTTAAATCTACCCCTTACTCAATTGCAATCATTTCTATCCACTGCCACCACCCAAGAAATATGCAAAAATATGTACTTTAATATATCTGCCAGGGTCTCAGGTCCCTTTATTATAGAAAAACTATGCACTTAACACACAAAAATCTGTTGTAGTAAAATATGTCCGCAAAACGTGCGGCGCAAACATTTATAGCCGGCACAGGCTTACTGCTTATGAAAACAGCGCAAAAAAACCTCATGGTGTAGTATTAAAAATAAATTTTATAGGGTAAATTGGTGATTATTGCACGTACATCAATAAAAGCATAATTCAGCATGACATGTTAGGGACATGTTACCACTCGCAGGAAACAGCTGTGTGCAGGCTGGTGTGTATCTGGATCGTCCTCTGGTCCTCTGTATACAGCTCAGCAACGGGTTGCACGTCTCTTAGGAAATCCTCCTCGTATGATGTTCACCAGTCTCCGGCAAACCGCTTAGTGGGAAGTGTAAACCTCCTTCAGGGATCTCCCTGTAGCAGCCGTCAGCTCCGACACGGTACTCTCACAGGCAGTTCCGGATTGACCGCAGTAGCGTCTGACGTCATCAGACGGCGCCCGTCTATGCTCGCGTCTCTCTGCTCACAATGTTCAATAGAGTGGAAGTCCCACAGGTCATACGCACAAATTATGCAGTGAAATAAAGCCGCAATGGGGTTCAGATAAGGAAGGTATTGGAACGCGCCCTCTCCTACGCGTTTCGTAATGAATACTTCTTCAGGGCTAACGGAGGAAGTTTCTGGGGCGGTACTTATACTTAATGAAACTGATTTGATTGGCCATACCTAGTTGGCAAACAATCCCCACCTGGGGAGACTAGGCTATAGTCTCAATCAACATCTAAGTTAATACAAAAACATTTAGCACATAATAAATACATTCAATTTTTAATAACCAATCCCTTTTTCTGGAGGAACTCAAACTAAGATATTTGGGCCCAAAAGAAAAAGGGAATATAGCAAAAGAGAAAGAGAAAAGGAATATAGAGACTCCCAGGTCACAGAAAAGACACCACTCACCAGAAGAGGAACGAGAGGAGGGTGTAAGACCAAAACAAAGAAGGGAATCGAATTAAACAAATCTTTTAAAGGCATTTTTAATTTATCTAAGGTAGATCTAACACTATGCCAAAAGTTGGTATTAAGTAAGGGTCTTAAATTTTCCCAATCAAGTGGCCCCAATGGGTTTCAGTTATTTTCAGATCTACACAGGTTCACTAGGAACCTGACACTAAAAAGGCATTTCCTCAAAAAAGAAGTAGGAATTGATCCAAGTACCTCTACTGAAAATACAGACCCGAATGAAGAAGTTTCAAATTTATGCCAACATAGTAATTTTAGACCACCATCTAAATTTTATCCAGCCCATAGTAAAGGGAGTTTTATCGATTCGTTTTTTAACATAGTTAATAATGAATTTACATCACTGGTAAAAAAAATTAAAACTTCGGATATATCACATAATCTTACCTATGAGGAACATCTAGCTTTAAAAGAACTACAGGACAGAAAGGATCTGATAATAAGACAGGCCGATAAAGGTGGCGGAGTAGTGATCCAAGACCGTGACAGTTACGAAACTGAGGCGATGCGCATACTGAATGACCAAGTGTATTACGCCAAACTCAGCCAAGATCCTACAAAACAATTTGTGTCAGAATTGCAGGGCCTTCTCGATGAGGCTGTTGCGTCCACAGTATTGACTAAGTCAGAACATCAATTTTTGGTTGGACAGAGTAAAGCCTCGTTATGTCGTACAGCTTTGCGTACACAGGATGTGGTAAAGACCAAAGAAACCATGGAATTGCTTCCCCGCGTCTCATGCAGTCTCCAGCTTCCCCGCGTCTCACGCAGTCTCCAGCTTCCCCGCGTCTCACGCAGAGTCTCCAGCTTCCCCGCGTCTCACGCAGTCTCCAGCTTCCCCTCTCCAGCTTCCCCGCGTCTCACGCAGTCTCCAGCTTCCCCACGTCTCACGCAGAGTCTCCAGCTTCCCCGCGTCTCACGCAGAGTCTCCAGCTTCCCCGCGTCTCACGCAGAATCTTCAGCTTCCCCGCGTCTCACGCAGTCTCCAGCTTCTTAAAGGGGCAGCGCCATGTAATGGCTCGAGTACAAATGTTTTAACAACTTTAAAAAGCTTCATTAATAATATTACATCGTCCCCAAAGTCACAATTATTTACGACTTATTTGTGTTCTGTGAAAATGGATATATTTCGCTTTACTTCAAGCTGCGTCCGTTTATCTGTTTGATTAATAATGGTTTCGTATTTTTGTACAAACAAACGTAAAAAAAGAAAAAAAACAACCATTTCCCTGTCTGATCACCAAAACACACTAAAGACTGTAAAAACGCCCCAAAGCTTTTGTGTACTGTGGAAGTGGTAGAAGTGTAACAATCACCCATAAATGTGTATACTGAATGGTGTCACAGCTACATTTACCTTACTAAACACATGCCATTCTAGCCCCAGGATACCAGTGTGTGATGGTGAATTTGTGCAGGGGGCGGGGGTGGGGTATTAATATGATATTAGAATATTCCCCCTGCCTGCCTCCCTCCTCTGTGTGTGTATGGCACAGGGCCGTTCCCCCCTGCCTGCCTCCCTCCTCTGTGTGTGTATGGCACAGGGCCGTTCCCGCCTGCCTGCCTCCCTCCTCTGTGTGTGTATGGCACAGGGCCGTTCCCCCCTGCCTGCCTCCCTTCTCTGTGTGTGTATGGCACAGGGCCATTCCCCCCTGCCTGCCTCCCTCCTCTGTGTGTGTATATTGCACAGGGCCGTTCCCGCCTGCCTGCCTCCCTTCTCTGTGTGTGTATGGCACAGGGCCGTTCCCCCCTGCCTGCCGCCCTCCTCTGTGTGTGTATATTGCACAGGGCCGTTCCCCCTGGCTGTTGTATCCCTCTGTGTATCCTGCTTCCCGCGGATCATGTTAGAACTCACATTGTTTGAAACTCACATTCCTTCCAATTACGACTTGAAAATACCAACAGTCAGTTCTCATAACATCTGTTTGGCCGTCCTATTTAATGGCTAAAATCCCTCGTCTCTGGCTCTATACAATCCCCCCAATAATACTCTGGGCGGGCCCCAGTGTGTACCAGCTGGAGATGCTGGCATTGTATGGAAAGCCATGGGATGTACAGTATTACTTTCATCAATCTGGTGGCGTTTTCATGCTCTGGGGTTGCTGGCGGGAGAGTTTGGTAAAGAGACCCCATAACTCAATCACTGTGAGGGTCTCCGGGCATAAATCAGCAAAGATTAGAAGGGTTTATGATAAATACCGGATGAAATTAATGAATATAATTATGAATGAAGCAGAAATAGCCGTGTTAGTCCAGTTGCGATAGTGCCGGGTACATAAGTAAAAAAGTGTTACGGGATAGTGCAGAGTAACTGAGTACTTCAGTATTAGGTGGTAGTGCAGAGTAAAGGAGTCCTTCAGTATTAGGGGATAGTGCAGAGTAACGGAGTACTTCAGTGTTAGGGGATAGTGCAGAGTAAATAAGTACTTCAGTGTCAGGGGATAGTGCAGAGTAAAGGAGTACTTCAGTGTTAGGGGATAGTGCAGAGTAACTGAGTACTTCAGTGTTAGGGGATAGTGCAGAGTAAATAAGTACTTCAGTGTTAGAGGATAGTGCAGAGTAACTGAGTACTTCAGTGTTAGGGGATAGTGCAGAGTAACCGAGTACTTCAGTGTTAAGGGATAGTGCAGAGTAAATAAGTACTTCAGTGTTAGAGGATAGTGCAGAGTAACTGAGTACTTCAGTGTTAGAGGATAGTGCAGAGTAACTGAGTACTTCAGTGTCAGGGGATAGTGCAGAGTAACGGAGTACTTCAGTATTAGGGGATAGTGCAGAGTAAAGGAGTATTTCAGTGTTAGGGGATAGTGCAGAGTAACGGAGTACTTCAGTGTTAGAGGATAGTGCAGAGTAACTGAGTACTTCAGTGTTAGAGGATAGTGCAGAGTAACTGAGTACTTCAGT